>JAJOOS010020213.1:0-20552 GCA_029582725.1 Solanum chiquidenum | reverse complement strand
ATGAGCTAAATGTGGAGTCCGATGTATACGCCCCATCGAGAGGACCCAATATACCCGGCCAAAGGTATAGAGGCATGACTGGCGTGATCACTAACTGATATTGCCCACAGAAGGGACTTACACCTACGTGGCTCGTAGTTCTAGGACTATATGGGTACACTGAACCCTAGTCCAACTCGGTATTATGCTACTCCCAATAGATTAAGTGGTTAACTTACTATGACTGAGTTTCTGTATATAATAAATAGCTCAAAACTGAACATGCAATCTGAGAATACAATAATTAATCTGATAATTACGCATTCATAAACTGAGGCATGTATAACTGAATACATTATGACTGAAATACTGAATAACTCAAAATACTGACATGTAGAAGATACTCATACTTGAAAACTCCTTCTTAGAAAACAATTCAAAATCATATTATACTATGATCATTGATGACTTGGAAAGTCATACTGCATAAACATTGATGGTATATCTAGATACCATATTGTTCATACATTGATGACCTACTCGATTGTCATACTAATCATATTTTAGAAGCTCTTTCTCAAAACTCATCTTAACTTTCTCAAAAACATAGTTTAAAACTCAAAATAGGGTTTATGCTGAAATATACTGATAATGTGGCATTCAAAATTGGAGCATGTATATCTGAATAACTGAAATATCTGACATAGCATGTGTAATTCAAGAACTAAAGAAATACATAGCTAGGGTTTTGCAATTCATGCAACAAACTGAATATTAACATACAAATCTGATTTGGAACATTTAAATAACTAATTCATGATGATCTGTTGAAATTCTATAAACCCTAGGTCTGTTCATAATCATGGAATCAAGAAACTGACTGAAAACTAGGGACCTAATGGGTGAAAGGAACCCACTGGTGAAATCCCACATACCTGGTGACGAATTTCACGGAGAAATCCTTTGATTTCTAGGCTGGAACTGAAGAAAACTTGTTTCGTTCTTGAACTAGGGTTCTTGACCTTTTTCTCCTCTCTTGCTTCTAATTTTTCTATGTTTTGATTAATGATTTGACTTAGGTAAGTTCTAGTTATGTTTCTAGGCTTAAACTGACTAAAACCTCATAATTTAGGGTCTAAACAACGTATCTTAGGGGTTAAATTAAATAGGAAAAGACCAAAAGACCCCTAACTTACTTGTTGTCGGAGTGACTGACAGACGGGACTGACGGGCTGTCATTCAATCGACGGTCCGTCGTTTGGGCCCGTAAGTCAAGCCTGCTCGATAGGCCTTCACTAAAACGAGCATAACTCTTTACTCGGAGGTCGGATTTTAGCAAACTCGGTGGCGTTGGAAAGAGGATTCAATTATCTATCCTATAATAGTTCATGGGACACATAATTCCTTTTGTGCTAAGATTTATGACTTTTTGAAGTTGACCCCATCAACAATTTTCATCTTATTGGCAGCTGACCCTCATCTACTGTCAGACCTGCGGACCGTGGATCAAACGACGGTCCATGCTGGTCGACCGTAGTTCATGTCAGAGGTTGGCTCCATGGTCTTACCTACAGACCGTGGATCTGTCCGTGGGTCGAGACTTAGCCGATTTTCTGAGCTGGATTTTGGGAGGGGCTGCAGTGGTGAACCACGGACCACCAGCACGGACAGTGATCTGACCTACGGTCCGTGGATGGCAACCGTGGTTTGCACCTGCAACTTCTCAAAGTCTGTATTTTTAGTCTATCTAGGATACGGGGTGTTACATTTCATGTTCGAGTTAGATGCCAGGTTAGTTACATGAATGTATCTTGGGTCAAATTTGAAACAAGTTTAATAAGTCAATACCTTACTATAAAGATATAAGATCAGATGGTGATATCAATCTCATTGTGGATTCAACCCACTAGGAATAGATCTAGGAAAAAAGGTATAACTTACACTTGTTGACAGAAGAATGTGTTCGTTCACCTAGAGGCCTGCAAAGGGAGAAAGATCAACATTAACCTTGGCAAAAAGAATAGATCTACTTAGAGGTTACCTATCTCACTGGTACATATCGAATCGATCTTGCAAAGAACCCTTCTCGCCCACTGATGCTAAGTTAGTGGTCTAAATCGTGGGAGAATCTTCACGCTCAGCTGGGAGTTCAAACTCGATTTGGAGCTCCATTATCTCACTGAAGAAAGAGGGGTCAAGGAAAATATGTTACCTAATGCTAAAAGGACCATCGTCCTTACCCCGTTCATATTTCTTTTTGATTTTTTCTTTGCCTATTGGTTTCTTTTGTTTATTTTAGCTCTTTTCAGATTTTTATGGGCTTAGCACTTTGGGATAAGTACATTGTATATAGCTTCATTTATTTAATAAATCAGGCTGGTCTGGTCTTTTAATCCAAAAGAGACTCTTATTTGTCTAATAAAAAATTAATTTAGATAATTAACATTTATTTTTAAAATAACACATAACCTTATGATTGCACTTGTGCAACCAAATAGTACACTTGTAAATACATTGTGGCATAAACAGGTCAGAGTGTAATTACTGGACTGTATAATTATTAGGCTGGAAATTACACCAATTCTAATTACAAGGTACTTTCCAAACAGACCCTAAAAGTCTTAAGTATTTTGATTCTTTTTTGTTTCCCCTAAAATTGATGTGTATCAAATTTAACTAGTTTTGATACACGTGCATCGCACACGAATGTCAAACCATGTAGTAAACTATTTTTAAAAAATGTAATATTATTAAACCAAAAATTTAAGTAAATGATTATCAATGGAATAATAAAGAATAATTTTCTCAGAATAATGAATGAAAATTTTCTTATTATTACAAACTGTGTGCATACTGAAAGTTGTGAAATCAAGATCCCAAAATATTTATATCTATTTATAATAAAAATCTTAGATATAGATAATGTGATATTACACCTCTCTATGACCTCCAATTACATTTATATATTTTCTTCTTTTTTGGAATTCTCCCCCCCCCCCCACACACACATACACCTTTTTAAAATTAATAGTGATGTGTAAATATAAAAAAATTCACTTTTATTGTTATATTATTGGAATTCCTAATTTTGATATACTAAATTGAGTGCTTTAAGTTGGGGCATTATAGTAATTTAATATATAAGTTAGGGGGTGTTCCAATTCCACGAAACTTCGAACTCCCTCAACAACTGCAAATCACACTTGTGTTTTTTAAGAATAGAAGAATAGAAAACTGAGAAAAAACGTACCTTCAAAATGTTAGGAAACCCTACTATTTATAGCCAACAAATGGCAGTTATGAACATGTGCTTACTACGCCTTACTAGAAAAGTCACAACCATTCAGAAAAGTCATAGCCCTTCAGAAAGGTCACAAATCATAAGAAAAGTCACAGCTCTTTAAAAAAAGTCACAGCTCTTTAAAAAAGTCACAATCCTTTGAAAAATTCACAACCTTTCAATGTAGAAAGGTGTCTGCTTTTAAGGTAATATAATATAAATAAATAAAATATGAAATATATAATATGTGCTAAATTGGATGTTTTAAGAAGAAGAAGAAGAATAGAAAACTTTAAAAAAATCATAGTTTAAAATGTGAGGAAATCCCTCTATTTATAGCCAACAAAGAGAAGTATGAACAAGTATTTTTTGTTCCTTATAAAAAAAATCACAACCCTTCATTAAAGTCACAACCCTTTAGAAAGATCACAACTCATCGAAAAAGTAACAACTCTTTAAAAAAGTCACAACCTCTCAAAAAAGTCACAACCCTTCAATGTGAAAGAGTGTCTACTTTAAAAGTAATATAATATAAATAAGTGAATAAATATAATATCAAATATAGAAGATGTACTAAATTGGGTATTTTTAAAAGAAGAAGAATAGAAAACTTAGAAAATTTATAGTTTATAAATGGGAGGAAACCCTTTTATTTAGACCCAACAAAGGATAGTATGAACATGTGTTTATTATGCCTTAACAAAAAAGTCACAATCTTTCAAAAAATGTGACAACTTATCGAAAAAGTCACAACTCTTTGGAAAAATCACAATCTTTCGAAAAAGTCACAACCCTTCAATGTGAGAAAATGTATGCTTTTAATATAATATATAATAATATAAATATAAATATAATATGAAATGTAGAAGATGTACTAAATTGAGTGATTTAAGAAGAAGAAGAATAGAAAACACATGTCGATAATGTGCCTTATAAGAAAAGTAACAACCTTTGGAAAGGTCAAAACTCATCGGAAAATTAACAACTCTTTGGAAAAGTCACTACCCTTCGAAAAAGTCACAACTTGTTGTAAAAGTCACAATCTTCGGTAAAGTCACAACTCTTTGAAAAAGTCACAACCTTTCGGAAAAGTCACACTCCTTCAATGTGAAAAGGTGTCTTTTTTTAATATATTTTATAATATAAATAAAAATAGTCTGAAATATAGAATATGTACTAAATTGGCGTTTTTAAGAAGAATAGAAAACTTAAAAATTGTAGTTTAAAAATGTGAGGAAACCCCTCTATTTATAGCCAACAAAGAGTTATGAACATATGCTTATTGTGCCATATCATAAAAGTCACAACCCTCAGAAATATCACAACTCGTCAAAAAATTCAGAACTCTTTAGAAAAGTCACAACTGTTCAAAAAAGTCACAACTCTTTGGAAAAGTGACAATCCTTTGGAAAGTTACAACTCTTTAGAACATCAATGTGAAACCGTAACATCCCACCTTAGAAAGAGATAAATTTAGCAAGCACTAAACTGGAAATAGCTAACTTGAAAATTTTGCAAAGTTATGCCAAGTTATGAGTTTTGGGTCAACTTCAAACGACCATAATTTTCAGTACAGGATGAGTTAGGTGGCCCATAAGATATCAAATGAAAGGTATTGGAATCCTCTTTTTAATCCACCGAGTTTGTTAAATTTCATGTTTGGATGAGGATATATGCTCGTTTGAAGTTAGCCTGTCCAGTTAAGGAAAATTATCCAAAAATATGAGGCGTATTTTGGTCTTTTCCTTACCCTTTCAGATTAAAGGGTTTTTAGTAAATATTTTGGGGTAAAATCTTATTTGGATCAGTTTTGAAATCCTAAATTACGTTTAAGGTTTTGAGAAAAGTTAAAGAAGAGGAAAAGAGAAGAAAAGGAAGAACGATCAAAGTTTTTGCGAATCGAGGATTTATTTCACCAAATTAAGGTATGTAAGCTTTCATAGTATTGGGTTTGTTCACCCACACACAAATCATAATTTACATATTCGAATTTCTTCCCTAACATTGAGTATATTTGAGTTCTTGATGAGTTTCTTGAAGTTTGAGTTTGGTTCTTTGATAATGAAGCTCTTCTTGAGTTCTTGAGGTGAGAGTTGCAAATGAGTTGAGTAAATTGATAGTTTATTTTTACACTCCCTAGTAGCTCCCACCCCTTTTGCTCCCTTGGTGACTCAAACGTGCAACCTTCGGGTTGGAAGTGAGGGGTGCTTACTGTAACACCTTGAAAACCAGACCCAGAAAAAAATTACAGAAATATACCTGAAGCAATGAACCACGGAAGGGTTCACGGATCGTGATAGGGTCCACGGTCCATAGACCTACCCGTGGTCTTGACTTGGAAGTCACCAGGCCCATACATCAAACCACGAGCACCTTCATGGTCTGTGGTATTGATGACGGGCCGTGGTGGCGCTCGTAGAGTCGAGGCAGTGAACCTCCCTAGCCAGCCCCTTAGACCCCCATGCCTAAGTGAGGACCACGAGGACCTTCACGGTCCGTGGTCTTTCACACTGCCCGTGGGGGCGTCCGTGGGGCCTTACCAGTAAGCCCCTTAGCCAATCCCTCCAGACCACAGCCCAAGTGGAGACCACAGACACTTTCACGGTCCGTGGTACTTCATACGGGCCGTGGTAGGGCTCCTGGACTCAAACCCTCAGCTAGTAGTCAACAAGTCCAGACAATGATCGCCTTCATGGTTCGTGGTCCCTTTCACGGTCCGTGAAAGTGGCCATGGTCAGCCCGTCTGCAGTTTAAGTCAGGGTTATTTCGGTCTTTTCCTTTTTCATTAGACACCTAAATTTCGTGGTTTTAACCCTAAATTTCATGGTTTTTGTCAGTTTAAGCCTAGAAATATAACTAGAACATACCCAAGTCAGATCTTTAATCAAAACTTAGAAAATTATAAGTGAAAGGAGAGAAAGAGGCGACCAACCCTAAGTTCAAGAAAGCAGCAAGTTTCCTCCAGTTCCAGCCCCAAAATCGAAATATTTCTCAGTGGAATTCGTCACCAGGTATGTGGGATTTCACTAGTGGGTTCCTTCCGCCCATTAGGTCCCTAGTTTTCAGTCAGTTTCTTGATTCCCTTACTATAACTAGACCTAGGGTTTCTTGAATGTTAGAAGTATTGGGTTCTTAGTTGTTAGAATGATCCAAATCAAATTAGTATGTTAATATTCAGTTTATTGCATGAATTCCAGAACCCTAGCTATGTATTTCTTTAGTTCTTGAATTACACATGCTGGTAAGATATTTCAGTTATACATGCCTCAGTTATTAATGCATATCATCAGTTTAATTGTTGCATACTCAGTTTTCATGTTCAGTTCAAGCTATCCAGTAACTTACATAAATTCAGTCATAATGTGTTAATTACTTAATCTATTGGGAGTAGCATAATACCTAGTTGGACTAGGGTTCATCGTACCCATATAGTCCCAGAACTACGAGCCACGTAGGTGTAAGTCCCCTCTATGGGCATCATTTAGTGATCACGCCAGCATGCCTCAATACCTTTGGCCGGGTATATTGGGTCCTCTCGATGGGGCGTATACATCGGACTCCACATTTAGCTCATGTTGTTTTATTGTCGGTTATTAGTAGCTCCCATAGTTCAGTAAGATTCTATTGCATTGACCATGTATCAGTATATTCAGTATTCAGTCTCAGCATGATATATATTGGTCATTGCATTCAGTTAGCTTAGTATTCAGTATCTATATCATGTTCTGGTTATATCATTCTTATTTGCTTTGTTCAATTATATGTTATTTCATTTTTACTCTATCCCGCATGCTCAATACCTTTCAAGTACTGACGTATACTCTGCTCTACATCTTCTCGTGATGTAGGTTCAGGTTCTCAGCATCCAGATCACGCTTAGATCAGTTCTCGATCTTCAGTTCAGCAGAATCAGTGGTGAGTTCTCATTCTCTGAGGACAATAGTCATCAGTTTCTTTTCAATATTTTTAGTCCTTTAGTTTCAGTTTTGCTAGACTTAGTTGGGGGCATGTCGCAACATTTCTAGTCAGTTTAGTGGCTATTTTCAGACATAGTTAGATTCAGCTTAGTATTGAGTTAATATTTTCTTTGTATTCTACTCATTAGTTTTCATTTATCTCAGTTATAGTATATGGGTATTCCCCAGCATTTTCAGTTTATATCTTATGATTTAGCTTCTGAATTAGTTTTGAGATTCAGTATTGCTCAGATTATGCCAGCAAGGTTAGCTTGGGGTCACTTGTGATCCTAGGTCCCATGTCCGCGTCTCGGGGGTAGCCTCGGGGTATGACACTTACCATCCGAGCAACTCCCTCTCGTCAAATTGATAGTTTTTTGTGTGGGTTTTGCTAAATTTATTCCGAGTTATAAGAATTTGAGGGTTTTACCTTAGAATTTCAGTGGGTATAAGTTGAATCCAGTTTGGGAGAGGAAGAAAATATCGGATAGAAATAGTTTCCCAGGTCTGCATCGTAGACTTGCTCCCCCAAAGACAATTTTCTCTCTGGCAAAAGAGTAAACATATTTGCTATAAGTATATCTTCCGTAGCAAGAATTTTTATTGCTATTAAAGCTACAACACAATTTTTTAGTAGCTATAAGTATTAGTCCTTAGCCACATACCATGTAAAGTATGTAGCTAACTTTTAGCCACCCTACATCTTGCCACGAATGCTACGAAAAAATATTTCATGGCTAAAGAGTTTAGCTACGGAAAATTTTAGATTTAGCTACAATGTATTTTGTAGCTTTAAGTGCATTTTCTTGTAGTGGTCACTGAAAGAGCGCGGACTCCACTGACTCAAAAATTATTTCACAACCAAATAAATTACACCTTCTCCGCGTCGCGCCTTTGCTCCCCAGATAGTATTTTCACTCGTTTCTTATTTATCAACTATCTAAACCCCACTTATTTATTAAGGGGTCTTTCACAACACAAATCATAACTCTTGAATTCATAATTCAAATTCAAGATAGAGTTAAGAGTCAAGTTGGAGAGAGTCTTCCGAGTATATTTGAGAAGTCTTTTACAATCTGTTTAAAACTTGTTTTAAGACTAGAGTACTTGAGTATGAGGATGAGTAAAGTTGATTTAATTTTTCAATATGAATATATGGGAACTAAGTATTTCCAAGAGTAAATATTTTTAGATTTAAAATGAGGAGGAAACTATGATTTTCATATGAGAAGTTTTGAGCACTATCTATATTAAGAGAATCTTTTGAGTAGTAATCTCAAAGTATGAGGATGAGGAAATGTTTTTAAACATATGAGCTGAGTTATATTTTAGGAGTAGTATAGAGCACCGATATGGAGACGAGTTCAAATAACTCAAAGTCCTCATAAACCATGTAGCCAACGTGGGTAGAAAGGGTCATAATTTTTAGATGATTCCTTATTACTTTTTAAGCATAGCTTAGTGTATCCACTTATTGAGTAGTTTTATACCCCGGCAAAGTATAGGAAAGTTCTGGCAGCGTGGGCGAGGCGTTGTATCATAAATAGCTCATAGTGATGGTTGTCGGATAGAGAATCTCCCAAACATAGTTTATTTTATTTTTTTACATACAAACCAAGTTATTATTGTATTTTTCAATATATTCAGTTGTTATCTACTGTTTTAAAAGCTTTCTTTATAATACATTTTTCTACTGCTTTATATTGAACTAAGTTCAGTAAGTTTGAGTTGAGCTAAGGTTGAATTGAGATAAGTACGTTTCATTCTTTCCAAGTTCAAGATTTTATATTATGCTCAGTATTCCCCTTACATGCTCGTACATTCAATGTACTGATGCCAATTATCTTGCATCATTTCATGATGCGAATACAGGAGATCATGGTCATGAACAGGTGATTCATTGATACCATCCACAGTTCGAGCTAGCTTTGGTGAGCCTCCTTGTTTTCGTAGGATCCCTCATTTATTTCTTTTTTGTTAGAATGATCGGGGATCTTGTCCCGACATACCTCATAGTATTAGAGGTTTCATAGATAGATATACAGTAGTAGTTCATGAGTCTTTTTCATTCCCTTTGTTAAATGTTAAGACTTGAGTTGCCTCTTTTGGCTGGTGAATGTTTTTAAACATTATGAGTCATCTCGTTTAAAGAAATTGAGTAAAGTTTGCTTTTGAGTTCATCTTATTTATGAGTAAGTCTTCTGCTGAAAGCCGAGCTAGGCCAAGGGTTCACTTGGGGCCAGGAATGGTTCTCGAGTGTCGGCCACGTCTAGGGTGTTGGCTCGGGGTGTGACAAACTTGGTATCAGGGCACATAGTTCAAGAGTCATATGGTGTTTATGAAGCGGTGTCTATAGAGTCCTAGTTATCGGTGTGAAGCGCACCACATCTATTGTTAGGAGGCTGCAATGTTTAGGAACTATCTCACTTCTTTTATACTCTTTTCATGCGATAGAGTTTAACTCTATAAAGTTTCTTTCTAATAGGTTCTTGCACATATATTTCAGATTATGCCTCCACGAAGAGTTGTTTGAGGTTATCCTGCTAGGAGAAATGTTGATCCTTAGGATCAAGGGATACCAAATGCACCTGAAGTGCAACCCCAAAGGGAGGTCACTAATGTTGAGTTCTAGGATGCTATCAGGATGTTGAGTCAAGTGGTGACCAACCAAGCTGGACAACAAAGAGGGAATCAACATGATGTGGCCAGAATCAATGAGTTTTTAAGGATGAATCCTCCAGACTTCACCGGTTCAAGTGTCACTGAGGATCCACAAAACTTTGTGGAAGAGTTATAGAAAGTGTTTGAGGCAATCCATGTTACTGATATTGAACGTGTGGAACTAGTTGCATACCAACTAAAGGGTGTTGCTAGAGTATGGGACGACCAATGGAAGAAGAGTAGAGTTGAGGATGCACCAATTGCGATATGGGCGGTGTTCGAGGAGGCCTTATTGGGGTGTTTCTTTCCCCATGAACTGAGAGAGGCAAAGGTAAGGGAATTCCTCACTCTTAAGCAAGAATCTATGAGTGTGCATGAGTATAGCCTCAAGTTCACCCAACTATCCCGTTATGCTCTGGAGATAGTTAGTGATATGAGGAGCATGATGAGTCTTTCTTTATCTAGGTTGTCTCATCTGTCGAGCAAAGAGGGAAAGGCTGCAATGTTGATAGGGGACATGTATATAGCAAGGCTGATGATCCATGTGCAATAGGTTGAGGAAGATAAGCTGAGAGATAGAGAAGAGTTCTGAAACAAGAAAGCTAACACAACAGGTAATGAGTCCGGGCAATAGAAGAGTAATGCAAACCGGTCATCTTTCCAACATAAGCCAAATGGACCTGCTCCATCATCTGCTAGTGCACCTGCACCAAGGAACAGAGGTGAGTTCGAGAATCAGAGTTCATAGAATTTCAGAGCTAGACCTGTACAGTGTCAAGATAGTGTGGCACAAGGAGGTAATAGGAATCCTGCATGTGCTAAGTGTGGTAGGAACCACCCAAAAGTGTGTCGTGATTGATCAACTGGTTGCTTCAATTGTGGTCAGAATGGTTACTTCATGAAGAAGTGCCCTTAGAACAAGAAGGGTGGTGGTAATGGGGGCAATAGAGCCCAATCTTCTTCAGCGGCTCCACCAGACAGAGCTGCACCTAGAGGAGATACTTCAGGGACAGGAGGAGGAGCAAACCGTCTGTATGCTATCACCAGTCTCCAAGAGCAAGAGAATTCGCCAGATGTTGTCACTGGTACGATCAAAGTATTTACTTTTGATGTATATGTTTTGCTAGATCCAGGTGTGGTCTATCTTTTGGACTCCATATATTGCGATAAATTTTGATATTCTTCCTCAGAAACTTCTTGAGCCCTTCAATGTTTCTACACTTGTTGGTGAGTCTATTATAGCTGAGAGAGTTTATCGTGATTGTGTCATTTTTGTCAATCACAAGGACACCATGGCTGACTTAGTTGAGCTAGATATGGTGGACTTTAATGTCATTCTACGTATAGACTGGCTTAATATTTGTTATGCCTCAGTTGAATGTAGAACTCGAGTAGTTATAGAGTGGAAGAGTAGTTCAACAGTGCCTAAGGGTCATTTTATTTCGTACCTTAAGGTGAGAAAGTTAGTTTCCAAGGGGTGTGTCTATCACTTAGTCCAAGTTAATGACTCTAGTGTTGAGATACCACCTATTCAGTCAGTTCCAGTTGTGAGTGAGTTTCCAGAAGTCTTTCCAGATGATCTTCCCGGAGTCCCTCCTAAGATAGAAATAGACTTCAGTATAGATATTCTTTTTTATATGTGTCCTATCTCTATTCCGCCATACAGAATGGCTCCAACTGAGTTAAAAGAGTAATAAGAGCAGTTGAAAGACCTTCTTGATAAAGGTTTCATTCGACCTAGTGTCTCACCTTGTGGCGCTCCAGTCTTATTTGTGAGGAAGAAAGATGGTTCTCTTAGGATGTGTATTGATTACCGCCAATTGAAAAAGGTTACCATAAAGAATAAGTATCCCCTTCCGAGGATTGATGATCTTTTTTATCAACTTCAGGGTGACACTTGTTTTTCTAAGATAGACCACAGATCAGGCTATCATTAGTTAAGAGTAAGAGAAAGTGACATCCCTAAGATAACATTCAGGACCCATTATGGTCATTATGAGTTTCTTGGCATGTCATTTGGATAGACTAATGCTCCTGCAGTATTCATGTCATTAGGAGTTTCTTGGGATTGGCTGGTTATTATAAAAGGGTTCTTGAGGGGTTTTCATCTATTTCATCCCCGTTGACTAAGTTGACTCAGAAGACAATGAAGTTTCAATGGTCTGAAGCTTGCAAGAAGGGCTTTCAGGAATTGAAAACGTGGTTGACTACTGCCCTAGTGTTGACCTTACCGGAAGTGTACACAAGGCTTTATTATGTATTATGAGGCGTTCAAAGTTAGACTGAGTTGTGTATTGATGTAGAATAGCAAGGTTATAGCTTATGCCTCCAAACAACTTAAGTTTCATGAGAGGAATTACCCAACCCATGTCTAGAGTTGGTTGTTGTAGTATTCGCTTTGAATATATAGTGTCGCTATCTTTATGGTGTTCATGTAGATGTGTTCACTGATCACAAGAGCCTTCGGTATGTATTCAGTCAGAAAGAGCTTAATCTTAGACATAGGAGGTGGTTGGAGTTATTCAAGGATTATGACATGAGTATTCTATATCACCCAGGTAAGGCTAATGTTGTTGTGATGCTTTGAGCAGATTGTTTATGGGTAATATTTCCCATTTTGAGGAAGAAAAGAAGGATTTAGCCAAGGATGTGTATAGAATTGCACGCTTAGGAGTCCGTTTGTTGGATTCCAATGAATGTGGAGTAGTGGTGATGAATGGGGTTGAATCATCATTAGTGTCTGAAGTGAAGGAGAAACAAGACCAAGACCCTATTTTGCTTGAATGGAAGGAAAATGTTCATAAGCAAAAACTGATAACTTTTGAACAAGGGGGAGATGGTGTATTGAGGTGTCAAGGTAGATTATGTGTGCCAAAGGTGGATGAACTTCAAGAGAGGATCATGGAGGAAGCTCATAGCTCAAGATATTTGATCCACCTTGGTTCCACAAAGATGTATCTTGACTTGAGAGAAGTCTATTAGTGGAGTAGTATGAAGGGGTGTATTGCAGAGTTTGTTGCTAAGTGCCCAAATTGTCAACAAGTAAAGGTAGAGCACCAAAAGACTGGTGGTATGACTCAAAATATAGAAATTCTGAAATGGAAGTGGGAGTTGATCAATATGAATTTTATTACTGGGTTGTCGCGGTCTCGAATGCAGCATAATTCTATTTGTGTGATTGTAGATCGAATGACTAAATCATCCCACTTTTTACCGGTAAAGACTACCCATTCAGTAAAAGATTATGACATATTGTATATTCAAGAGATAGTCAGACTTCATGGAGTTCCAGTGTCCATCATTTCAGATAAGGGTGCATAATTTACTGCACAATTTTGGATGTCTTTCCAGAAAGGTTTGGTTTTGAAGGTGAATTTGAGTACTCCTTTTCATCCTCAAACTGATGGTCAAGCAGAGCGTACAATTTAGACTTTAGAGGATATGTTGAGGGTGTGTGTGATATATTTCAAGGGTAATTGGGATGATCACTCACCTCTCATAAAGTTTGGTTACAACAATAGTTATCACTCTAGCATCCAGATGGCTCCTTATAAAGCTTTTTATGGAAGGAGATGCAGATCTCCTAATGGATGATTTGAAGTTGGAGAAGCTGGGTTGATAGGACCACACTTAGTTCATCAAGCTATGGAGAAAGTGAAGATCATTCAAGAAAGGTTGAAAGCAGCGTAAAGTCGTCAGAAATACTATACTGATGTTAGGAGAAGAGACTTAGAGTTTGAGGTGGATGATTGGGCTTATTTGAAGGTTTCACCCATGAAGGGTGTTATGAGATTTGGTAAGAACGGGAAGCTTAGTTCCTAGTATATTGGTCCTTATAGGATATCCAAGAGGATTGGCATTATAGCTTATGAGTTGGAGCTACTGCAAGAGTTAGCAGCCGTCCATCCGGTATTCCACATTTCAATGTTGAAGAAGTGTATGGGTGATCCTTCACTTATTATACCTATTGAAAATATTGGTATTAAGGGCAGCCTATCTTCTTAGGATACCTGTTCAAATCCTAGAGCGTCAGGTCCGTAAGTTGAGGACCAAGGAGGTAGCATCAGTCAAGGTCATATGGAGGAATCAGTTTGTTGAGGAAGCTACTTGGGAGGCTGAGGAGGATATGAAGAAGAGATACCCACATCTTTTTTAGTCTGGAGAAATTCCAAATTAAGGTACTAATTCTTTGCTTGGTACTCTTTAAGTTGATGTCTTGAGTTATATATTGTATGTGGGGTGTTTGAGATGAGTGTAGATGTTTCCATCATCATTTCTACTTAGAGTAATCTCATTCGAGGACGAATGTTCCCATGGGGAAGATTTTGTAACATCCCGCCCTAGAAAGAGCTAAATTGAAAATTTTGCAAAGTTATGCCAAGTTATGAGTTTTGGGTCAACTTCAAATGACCATAACTTTCAGTACAGGATGAGTTATGTAACACCTCAGATCTCAAAATGGAGAAAAATTCTAGTTTTCAGAAAACTGATACCAGTACCAACAGAGCCACCCACGGACCATAGGTAAAAACACGGATCGTAGGTGGGATCCTGTGGTTCAGTCCCAGACTTGGGGAAAATTTAGGGTCTAAGCATGACACCTACGGTCGTGGTCCACGGTCCATTGATGGAACCACGGACCGTAGGTTGTCTTCGTCGTTGGTGTCCTAAGGTTTTATGGTCTCTAATTCCACCTATGGTTGACCAGTATGGTCCGTGGTTGGACCGTAGGTGAGGATCAGTGGCTACTTAGAGGAAAATGGTTGTTGGGTCAACTTCAAACGGTCATATCTTTTAGCACAAAATGAATTAGGTGGCCCATGACCTATCATATTAAAGATAATTGAATCTCTTTTCCAACGCCACCAAGTTTGCTATATTACAAGCTCCGAGTAAACAGTTATGTTCATTTTAGTGAATCCATATAGGGAAGAGTACGAACGAGGACTCCAGACGACAGTTGGTAGTCCAAACGATGGTCCATCAGTTCCTCTATGGATGGCCTTCGTCAACTTTTAAGTCAGGGTCATTTTGGTCTTTTCCCTATGCGTTGGGGAACTTAAACTACGTCGTTTGATGCCTAAATTACGTTGTTTTACTCAGAATAAGTCTAATAACCTAGTCAGACATACCCAGAACCCTTGTTATCCAAAAATCATCCAAATTATAACGAAAAGAAGATAATAGTCGGCAGTTTCTTCTCAAGAACAAGCAGGAGGTTTTCTTCAAGGTTCAGCCAGGAAATCCAAAGAATTTCTTCGTAGATTTCTTCACCAGGTATGTGGGATTTCACTAGTGGGTTCCTTTCATCCACTAGGTCCCTAGAATTCAGTCAGTTACTTCATTCTACATAGTTTTTTTAGACCTAGGGTTTGTAAAATCTTGAAAATTTGTTGTGAGTTTAGCTGTTATTGAATCCTTAGTCTAAATATCTTTTTTTCTTGGAAACGTTGCATAATTCCTAGTATAAAACTCAGACCCCTAGTTTGTGTAAATTATCTTAGTTCATGAATTATACTTGCTAGGTTAGTTAAACAGATAATCATGCTCCAGATTTTGAATGTCACATTCTCAGTTTATAAATGTTGTATTCTCAGTTAGCATGTCAGTATTTTGAGTTATTTAATATTTCAGTTACATATCAGTCATATACATTCCAGTTGGGAGTAGACTTAGCATCGAGTTGGACTAGGGCTCAGCGTACCCTCATAGTCCCCGAACTACGTGCCCCCGTAGTATTTTAAGTGCCCTCTATTGGGAATTAGAATTAGTGATCACGCCAGTCATGCATTTATACCCCTGGCAAGGTATATTGGGTCCTCTCGATGGGGTGTATACATCGGACTCCACGTTTAGCTCACATGGTTTGTGTCAGTTCTGTTCTTTTTAGTTATACTTCAGTACATATCTATATATTGTTTCAAATGATATCATAACTCAGTTATGCTTTATTCAGCTCATATATATTTGTTCAACCTAGTATTTATATCCTACATGCTCAGTACATTCCAAGTACTGACGCATACTCTGCGCTACATCCTTTCATGATGTAGGTTCAAGTACTCAGCCACATCACGCATAGATTAATTCTCGGTCCGTATTCAGCAGTTTCAATAGTGAGTCCTCATATTCCGAGGACAATAAACATGCTTTCATTTTAGTCTTTACTTTCAGTTTTCAGGTTTGTTAGAGTTAGTTGGGACATGTCCCAACAACTCAACTAAGTTAGAGGCTTTCCATACATAATAGTCGATTCAGCTTGAGTTGTTAAGTGATTGTTTCGGTTATCACTAAACTCTTAGTATGTTTTATATATTCAGACTAGTTGGGTTTTTCCCCCTCTTTTCAGATATCCATTGTTTTAGCTTCCGCACAGCACATGTTTGATTCAGTAATTTTTATAGTATGCTTATGATATGCCAGACACAAGGTTAGCTTAGGGTGACTCATGATCCTAGGTCCCGTGTTACGTTAAGGGGGTAGCCTCGAGGCGTGACAAACTTGTTATCAGAACATTAGGTTCAGGAGTCCTAGGTTGTCTGAAAGCCACACTAAGTAGTGTACCTTTCATGAGTGGTAAGCACACAACACCTATGAGGGGGAGGCTACGAAGTGTTTCAAGAAAAACTTCACTTTTTTGCATTGGGGCTCTTAAACTAGGTTGTTTGATGCTTAAACTACGTCGTTTTACTCAGAATAAGTCTAATATCCTAGTCAGGCATACCTAAAACCCTCATTCTCCAAAAATCATCCAAATTAGAATGAATAGAAAAGAATAGTCTACAATTTCTTTTCAAGAACAAGAAGGAGGTTTTCTTCAAGGTTCAGCCACGAAATCTAAAGAATTTCTCCATATATTTCATCACTAGTTATGTGGGATTTCACTAGTGGGTTCCTTTCATCCAATAGGTCCCTATAATTCAATCAGTTCCTTGATTTTATGTTTAGACCTAGGGTTAGTAAAATCTTGGTAATTTGTTGTGATTTTAGCTGTTATTGAATCCATAATCTAAATATCATATTTTCTTTGAAATGTTGCATAATTCCTTGTATAAACCTCAGAACCCTAGTTTATGTAAATTCTCTTAGTTCATGAATTATACTTTTTAGGTCAGCTAAATAGATAAACATGCTCCAGATTTTAAATGTTACATTCTCAGTTTATAAATATTGCATTCTCAGTTAACATGTCAGTATTTTGAGCTATTCAGTATTTCAGTTACATGTCAGTCATATACATTTTAGTTGGGAGTAGACTTAGAATTGAGTTGGACTAGGGTTCAGCGTACCCTCATAGTCCCAGAACTATGTGCTCCCGTAGGATTTTAAGTCCCCTCTGTTGGGCATCAGAATTAGTGATCACGCCACTCATGCCTTTATACCCCTGGAAAGGTATATTGGGTCCTCTCGATGGGCGTATACATCAGACTCCACGTTTAGCTCACGTGGTTTATGTCGGTTAATAGTAGCTCCCACAGTAAGACTCTTAGTGATTTTGACCAGGTTTTCAACATTTATATCAGTTTACAGTCCAGCATGTTATCTTCATGATTAGTACTTGGTCATTACATTCAGTTTAGTTCATTTCAGTTCTACTTCAGTATATATCTATATCTTGTTTCAGATTATATCATTGCTCAGTTATGCTTCGTTCAGCTTAGTATTTATATCCTGCATACTCAGTACATTCCAAGTACTAACACATACTCTGCACTACATCCTTTCATGATGTAGGTTCAAGTACTCAGCATCCAGATCACGCATAGATCGATTCTCAGTATGCATTTAGTAGCTTCAGTGGTGAGTCATCATATTCCGAGGACAATAGACATGCTTTCATTTTAGTCTTTAGTTTCAGTTTTCAGTTTTGTTAGGGTTAGCTGGGGCATATCCCAGCAACTCAACTCAGTTAGAGGATTTCCAGACATAGTAGTAGATTCAGATTAGGTTGTTAAGTGATTGTTTAAGTAATCACTAAAATCTTAGTATGTTTTATATATTCAGACTAGTTGAGTTTTTTCCCCTATTTTCAGTTATCCAATGTTTTAGCTTTCGCAAAGTACATGTTTTATTCAGTGCTTTTTATAGTATACTTATGATATGCCAGACACAGGGTTAGCTTGGGTTCACTCGTGATCCTAGGTCCCGTGTTACGTCAAGGGGGTAGCCTCGGTGAGTGACAAATTAGGTGACCCATAAGATATCAAATGAAAGGTCTTGGAATCCTCTTTCCAACGCCATTGAGTTCTCTAAGTTCTGAGTTTGGATGAGGGAGATATGCCCATTTGAAGTTAGCATGTCCAGTTAAGGAAAGTTACCCAATAATATGAGGCGTATTTTTGTCTTTTCCTTACCCTTTCAGATTCAAGTGGTTTTAGTAAATATTCTGGGGTCAAATATGATTTGGGTCAGTTTTAAAATCCTAAATTATACTTAGGGTTTTGAGAGGAGTTCAAGAATAGGAAAAGAGAAGTAAAGGAAGAACAATCAAGGTTTTCGTGAATCGAGGATTTGTTTCACCCAATTATGGTATGTAAGCTTTCATAGTGTTGGGTTCGTTCACCCACACGCCAATCATGATTTATTCTTCCCTAAGATTGAGTATATTTGAGTTCTTGATGAGTTTCTTGAAGTTTGAGTTTCGTTCTTTGATAATGAAGCTCTTGTTGAGTTCTTGAGGTGAGAGTTGCAAATAAGTTCAGTAAATTGATAGTTTCTTGTATGGGTTTCGCTGAATTTATCTGGGTTATAGGAATTCGAGGGTTTTACCTTATAATTTTAGTGGGTATGAGTTGAATCGAGTTTGGGAGAGGAAGAAAATATCAGATAAAATAGTTGTCCAGGTCCGCGTCGCGGACTTGCTCCCCAGAGAGAATTTTCTCTCTCTCCGTGTCACGGAGAGAGCGCAGACTCCACTGTCTCAAAAATTACTTCACGACCAAATAAATTACACCTTCTCTGCGTCGCGCCTTTGCTCCCCAGATAGTATTTTTGCTCGTTTCTTATTTATCAACTATCTAAACCCCACTTATTCACTAAGGGGTCTTTCATAACACAAATCATAACTCTTGAATTCATAATTCAAATTCAAGATAGACTTAAAAGTCAAGTTGGAGAGAGTCTTCCGAGTCTATTTGAGAAGTCTTTTACAATCTTTTTAAAACTTATTTTAAGCCTTGAGTACTTGAGTATAAGGATGAGTAAAGTTGAGTTCATTTTTCAAAATGAATTTATGGGAACTAAGTATTCCCAAGAGTAAATATTTTTACATTTAAAATGAGGAGAAAACTATGATTTCCAAATGAGTTATGAGAAGTTTTGAGCACTATATCTTTTAGGAGAATCTTTTAAGTAATAATATCAAAGTATGAGGATGAGGAAATGTTTTTAAACATATGAGCTAAGTTATATTTTGGGAGTAGTATTGAACACCGATATGGGAATGAGTTCAGATAACTCAAAGTCCTCATAAACCATGTAGCCAACGTGGGTAGAAAGGGTCATACTTTTTAGATGATTCATTATTACTTTATAAGCATAGATTAGTAGATCCACTTAGTGAGTAGTCATATACCCAGGTAAAGTATAGGACATTTCTGGCAGCGTGGGCGATGTAACGACCCGAGAGCACCCCCTAGTCGTTACCGGCGTATTCGACATCGAAGAGGTCTTATACAAGCCCTTAGCATTCATCATGGAATATATCATAGAATAAAATCATGGAAAATTTAAAACTTTTACTATGGAAGTTCAACTTCACTTCATATACGAAGAATAGAATCGAACTTCATCACAATGTACCATCTAGACATAGAAGTATCGAAAATGGGACTTAGCCCTTACATCAATAAGAAATCTTGAAATAGAAAAGTACAACAATGTCTTTCAACATAAGCGAAGGACTAAACATATAAGCTAGATCATAGGGTCTTGTCCTCGGACTTGAGGACTCACCAACTTGGGGAAGCAACTCCAAGTGTCTTAAGAAGTAAGCTTGAATCTTCAACGGCCCGAACCTAAATGTTGGGGAAAAGGGAGAAAATATTGGTTAGTACAACACACGTACTAAGTATGGCTACTATGCATAAAAACCATAGAAACATGCATAAAAGGACATTTTATTCAAAACATGCGTTTTACCAAGTAAATCCAATATGCACATAAAGTAATCATCATAGTCCAAACCAACGCAATATCATCCCAACATGTAGACAACCCAAGCAATACTAGTGCGATGCAAAGAATAGAACCACATAACCCTATTTAAAGCCAAGTATCAGATTAAGCAACCTACTTCATGCATACATTCATAAGATCATATTTCAGCATAACTTACCATATTAATAATGATCATACATAACATAGCTTCAACATACATCAGTCATAATCATCATAATCATAAGAGAACACTACTACAAGCATCTCTTAGGATCCCATGCAATGTGCAAGAGAAGTCCCATACCCTCCCTTACACTAGGTAGAAACCCTTAAGAAAGCCCTAGCAAGAGTCCACACCATTCATACCTTCATTTGCTTTTACATTAGGGAAATATCGCAATAACCGACATAGACCATGAAAGCAACATGGAATCCGGTGTTCTACTCCCACACCGAAAAGAGAGGGTTAACACTTGCCTAAGGTGTAACCATTCATACATAGCTATCTAGGTGGATCC
>JAJOOS010020212.1:0-24610 GCA_029582725.1 Solanum chiquidenum | reverse complement strand
ATAAAAGTTTTAAATTCTTAGTGATTTTTATGATCTATGCGATGAATGAATGCTAAGGCTTGTATAAGACCTCTGAGAGGTCGAATACGCATGTAACGGCTAGGGGGTGCTCTCGGGTCGTTACAAGGGGTGGGGTTTTGAAAATAAAATTTTGAAATTGAAAATATTTTTCAAAAATAAACATTAAATTTATTTTATTTTTGGGGGGGGGGGGGTCGGGGTGAGGGTGGGTAAAAAAGTAAAAAAATTGAAGTTGAAAATATTTTTAAAAAATAAGCTTTAAATTTATTTTTTTCAACAAAAAAATTGTAATATGAAGTTGGAGGAAAGTTTTGGAAAATGATTTCCTTTAGTTTTGAAGGGAAGTCATTTTCCTTGAATTTGAGAAAAATGAGTTGATTTGGAAAATATTTTACCTAACCAAACATGAGAAAATTGGAAAATATTTTTTGAAAAATATTTTACTTCATACCAAACACACCCTTAAGGTATGATAGTTTTCATCCATGGATTCCTTCCATCCATGGAGTTCCCAAATTCTCCTATTTTCAAAGGTATAAATCCCCAATTATGTTAGGGTATTCTTCAATTACCATGGATTCTCTTGATAATTGATTTAAATGATTGAATTGTGTTTTAATATACATGAATTGATGATTTACCATGATTTTATGATGTTTCCCCTATGAACCCATGTAAACCCCCATGTTTCCTAAATTGTGATCATATGATGTGGGTTGTTGATTATGAAAGAGGAGTTTTATGAACTAAATCATGAAGTGATTGAATCACTTGAATTTATGATGAAATCCATATCTAATCTTTGATTTCTAGATGTGGTGATTGAAAGTAGGCTTTGAATCTTGAAAGGGAAAAATATGAGTTTATGCATGATCTTATGAAACCTATGTAAATGTTTTAAGGATGCTTTGAGAGTAAAGTATCAATTATGATGTTGTTGTTGTGTTGTTGAAAGGATATTCTCATAAGCACATGCAAACATGATTGTGAAAGGTTTTCTCACAAAAATAAGTATTCTAAGGTTGAAAGGTTTTCTCACTTAAATGATTCAAAGACATGGAGTTATCCTAATGAAACTTAGCTTGGATTGGCAAGATGACATGCCCTTCCATGGATAATAAGAACAAGTAAGAAATGACTATTCCGTGGGACTCATGCTTAGCATCGAGAGGATATTGAGATGGGAGCTCTCCCATTGGTAGAGGTCGGGTTTCTAGAAGCAACCGCTTTATCCCTTACCTATGTGCCCTCATAGGAAGATTGTCTTATATAGACATTAGCTAGTAGATCCACTTAAGCTAGAAGTTCATGGTCCTTATCTTGGCAAGTAGGACAACCCTTTCTGGTGTGGGAGACACCGGGGGATCATGTTATAGCTCACATGTTCTCTATGTCGGTTAGGGATCATTCCCACATTAATAATGAACTATGGTTACTCAAGGAGTATCTCATATGTGTTCAAAGTCTTTAAATATGATTAGCTTCCATTGACCATGTTTAATGAAGTATGTTTTCTAACCTTCTTATATCATGTTTTATCTTAGTCAATTGCATGTCATGAAATGTACCATTTTAGCATGATTTGAATGTTTTATACATGGCTATCATACTTGGTACATTATTTTGTACTAACACATACTCTTGCCTATATTTTCCCCAAATGTAGGGTCCTATATTCAGGGTTCCAAGTTTCGTGGCTAGATGTTGGCTTGATTGATTTCCGAGCTTTGGTGAATCCTCATGCATTCGAGGACGGAGTTATATTTCAGTGTCTCTCTTACTTTTTAGTTTTAGACATGATGTATGGACTTGGCCCAATTTTATTCTATTGTATTAGATGGCTAAAGAGACAATGTGTCTACACTTCCATTTTTCTTTTATAAAATGTTTGGACTTGAAATGTTGTTTTACTTCTTATGTTCTATTTCTTATGTTATGAATGCTAAGTGGCTTGTATGGGACCTCTCGGGGTCTTATACACCATGTTACATCTAGGGTGTACCCTTGGGTCGTGACACAAGCTATCCATGAAGAGGCATCATCTTACCAATTCAAGCTACCGTAAAATGGTCTTGTCTTACCAAGTCACGCTATCCATGAAGAGGCATCATCTTACCAATTCAAGCTACCATGAAATGGTCTTGTCTTAGCAAGTCACGCTATCCATGAAGAGGAATCATCTTACCAATTCAAGCTACCATGAAATAGTCTTGTTAACATAACTCATAAATTCTTTTATTCATTTTAGGTGAGTAAGTCTTTCAACCTAGAATTATTCTATGTGAGAAAACCGTTCACATTCATATATTCTTAATTGAAATCATGTGGGAATAATCCCTTCCACAACAATTCATACATAAGCTTTACTATCAAAGCCATTTTAATCATAATTCATCATATATGCTTCAATCTCAAGACAATATAATGATACATCATCATATAGGCTTCTATCTCAAGCAATTCTAATGTATCTCATCAATTCTATAAGAATACATCTAAATTCAGGATTCTCCTTTCATGGCATAAACCCCTTTATATCAATTTAAACTTTCTAGACATGGCTTAGGCATGGGAACATGTAGATTCAACCTAAAAATATGTAATACTATCAATTCATGCATAAACAATCATAACACAATCATTTGGATCAACATTCATCAAGACCCACAACATTAGAAGAAACCCTAACTCAAATTGGGGAATTTCTACTTTTCAATTGGGGAATTCTCCGAGCTCCATGGGTGAAAGGATTCCATGGATGAACTCATCCTACATTAATAACAAAGCCCACAAATGTTTGAGGATTGGAGACTTGACCTTGATCCTAGCTTGAACTCTTTCTTCTTCTTCAAGTTCTAGAGAGAGAAATATTTTAGAGAAAGAACTTGGATTTCTTTTGGGTTTTGGAAATAATGATTTGAATGAGTGAGTTTAGGGGTTAAAATCACTTATAAAGGGGTCCTAGGATTGAGTAAAATGACATAGTATAAATTCACTTAAATCCAGAAAAGACCTATTTTCCTCTAACTTACAGTGGTCTGCCTCACCCTCACGATGGGCACCACGGCTTGTCAAGGGTCACACAGCCCGTAGTGGTGCTCGTGGTCCTTTGACTAGTGGCTTGGTTTTCCACCCCTCTTCCCCAAAAACCTAACTATAGATCAATCCCTCTCCCACGGCCCATAGTGGCCTTCAAACGCCGTCTAAGTGGCTCGTGGGAGGGTCTCCATTTTGGGCAGTCTTGGAGGGTTTACTGCCTCACCTCCACGAGTGTAACCAGGACCCGTGGTCCCCCACCACGAGCCGTCTTGGTGATCGTAGGAAGTGACCTTCCCTTTGTCACTCACAGCCTAGGTCCATGCACCACCACGAACTGTGGTGCCCTTGACGAGTCGTGTGGACTTTTGTAGAGGGTGCCAAGGCCAAATTTTCTAGTTCTTGACTTTCCATTTAGACCTTAGTCTTGACACCCAATTTTGGCTCTCCACATTTATTTAACTAAATATTTAATAATAATAATAAAATATATATATGTTTCGAAATTTTGTAGGAATACGAAAACTTTTAAAATATAGTGTTTTTATCTTAGTTGATAAATTTATTTCATAAATATTATTTCTTATAAAAATTAAATATATTATATAAATATTACTACTTACTTTATCATTTTTTTAAATTTTGCGTCAAATAAATATTGTTCTTAAGGGTTAACTCGATTTTTCTAATTAAATGTAATTTTTATTATTGCAATAAATATTTTTCGCACATTTTTTCAAATTTAGGATAGCTTAATTAATGAATGAGTTACTAATTTACAACAATTTTATTTTTAGAGTGACTAATTTTATCAAATAAGCTAATCTTGCAAAAAACAATTATTTCTAATTTAACAAAACTATGGTTAGTTAATAAAGAAAATGGTTACATTTTTAAATGGGTTAGTTTGAGCAAAACTTGTTAATCCATGTCTCCATAAACCGGCTAATCGGTATGTGACAAGAAACTTGTTTACCTCTCCCATAATTCTTTCTCCTTCTCTGCCACGCCGCTGCTCGCGGACTCCAGAAAATGGCAAAATCCAGTGGATTTCGGCCTTCTCCTCCTATTCCTCATTGATGCCCCCTCCCTTGTATCAACATTATATCTTCTCCAACACCTTTTCAAAATCAAAATAGACCTCTATATCACCTATACATCTCTTTAGCCAACGTTTGTTTAAAAGAAGATTCAAATTTGTTGTCGAAATTGGTCCAACGACCCAAAAAATTGAAAAAGGTGATGTTGATTTTGATCTTTAGTTGCAACCCTTTGTCTTCAACGATTTATTTTGATTTCAAATCAGCCTGAAAAAGGCGATTTTTGGAAGAAACTTTCTTTTCCTTCATCATTATTCCTTCAGATTTAGCTATAAAAGGAGCCATTTGGTTCCATTCGAGATCATCCGGAAATCCTTGAAGAAATGAAGAAAAATCATCAAAAATCTTTCCAAGAACAGAGAGAAAATCCAATAACAATCCAAAAATCAAACAACATTTAAACAACACCAACAAGGATCCGAAAATCATCTGGGAAAAAATTGTAAGACCATTATTTTGTCCTCTCTTTTCGATTTGTTTTAATTTGAGTTTGAAGTTGGATATCTTGACGTCGAAGCTCTAGTTTGCTGCTCAACACAAGGTAAAATTCTTTTTCTTATTTTTTTTATCCCTTTGTTGTCATCTAGTTTGGTCCTGTGAAGAAATGTTGAGTGTGCCCTATTTCTAGTATTCATCTCTTATTTCTTCGAGAGTTTGAAATTACGAATAATATGTTCCCATCTTGATTCGGGAAGGTCTATTAAAAGGCACAAACTAGTTAGTCAATTAGGTAGGAGTCCTTCAAGTCTTGAAAATTGGGTAGAAGTGACAAATAGTATTAATTAGGTTAAAATATGTTTCTCAATAGTCCTAAACTTTTAACTTTTACACTTTAGTCCAACAACTATCGTAGTTGTGGGGACAACTTCTTTAGTCGTCCGACAACTACGAAAGATGTTATTAGTTTACTCCTTTTATTAATATTAAAAATAAAAAAAAGTAGTGAAAAAATAAAGGGGCCCACTTGTCCCTTTTTTAAAATTGGAAAGCCACTTTTAGCTCATTTTTCCTGTGTAATAATCATGAGACTAAATTTGTAGTTTTGTTGAAAATAAGATTTGTCATATTAGGAATGGCGGAAAGAATATCTAGAATATTGTTAAAATATAGTAAAAGATGGTTCAACTTTTTTTCCAAATAATTAGTTGCTGCCATGAGATTTGTAATTGAAGATTTGCTCTAATACTTTCTAGGTTGTTAATGAATGAGGTATACTAGATTTATTTAAATGGTACTGCTAGTCCTTGGGTCCTTTTTTGTTGAGTATAGTGTTATTGTTTTTCATTAACATGCAATGGTGATATTATAGTGTCATGGTGTACCTCCCATAGGCATATATTGGGTAGAAATAACATTTAGTTTTAGTTTCATGTATAAGGTAAAACACAATCATTGTTTGCGGTTGTTAGTTCTTGGAAAAGTCTTGAGAAGATGATCTGCAAATTAGCAGTTTTTACAACGAATTGTGTTATAAATTTTGAAATAGTACATAACCTGATCTATGTTGTCATTGATACAAAACTTCCGGCTACTGATAGTGCTACAACCAACTAACAAAAATAGTAAAAATTGTAAATCACTTTCATGTGAGGAAAATCTCCTAGCCTTCATAATCAAGTGTTAAGATCATTAAATCTCATACTAGAATTGATACTTATTTTTGCCAAGTACCTTTGCTTTTGATCACTTAAAGCTCATTGTTTCTATTAATGCATATATTTTTATCTGATCTTCTCATATCACTATGAGTTGCTCCATTAGTTCCTAATCTCTTTTCCTCTTTCTATGTTTCATGTACAACCGGAGGGATGTAGTTTCTACTTTGAAACTCGTTATTGGACTAAAATATTAGGCCAACAACAATTAGAATCATCGCAATGCTCGGAGTCTCATAAATTGGAATCCAACGTTCTTTAGCCTTGTCTTTTTTTACGATTTTAATTATATTATTTTGATATGTTGTGTAACCTTTATTTATGTCTACATAACTCTTAAATTTTTGATATATTGAATTGCTTATCTTTTATTTTTGAAGATTGTTTACGCGAACTAATGTTATTTGTTAACAGGATTGAAGTTGTATTAAAAGCCTTTGGGAAACACTTTTAGAACAAAAATGATAAAAAAACATTTTTGGAAATGGGTTAACATTTTAATTTTTATTTATAACATTCTTTTAGGCCTTTAAGTTGAAGAGAAGGAGGCTTATAGTTTAGAATTTTCAATTGAAGTTTTAAAAGGCTAAAACAATATTGAAGTTTTAAAAGGCTAAAACAATATTCATTAAAGCCTACTCATCGCTTAGGATTCCCAAATAAATATGAAACTAGTTTAAAAGCTAAAATAATCACCTTTAGAGATATATAAGGCTAAAATAATTAACTTGTAGAATTATTTTTAAAAAAAAAAGATAAGTATGGAAGTAGGCTTATATATTTTATTAACAAAAAATAAATATAATTATTTAATAAGTCTCAATAGTTAGAGGCCTATTTATAAAGAAATTATATTTAATATTATCACTATCTCTATTTCTAAAAATCAAATATTGCTAAAAATATTTTAATCTCTTAACATGCTATTTCAATATTTTAGATATGCCAACACGTTCAAAAATACAAGGTACATACATATATATGTCATGCACATAAAGATATAAATTCTATATTTTATATTTAGTTTTCTCTACACATAACCTATTATTTTGTTATACTATATATTATTTTTCTCACATCCACTATTCTTTTTGCGAATATTATTTATTTTTATAATATATAATCTATCGTCAACTTATCCTTACATGTAAATAAAACAATAAATTTCATAAGTTTTAAACAACATACATATATACACTATACTTTGTAATAAATAATTTTAGATCACAAACTTTATATAATATTTTAACATTTAGTATCATTTATTATTTATTTTTATTTTTGGAAACTCCATTTATGTATTTATATTCAAATTAACACATCACATATTACTATATATTTACACCCGACTACTATAAAACGACAAATTTACATAAATTCAACATCTATATATTTTTAGGATAAGTTTTATGATACATCTATATTTTCCAACATATAAAAAAGGGAAACTTACATAAATATACAACATTAAAAAAATATTTACCATTTATAGCAATAACATTTTTTTCTCATTTGATTACTTTTAATACATTTATAATACAATTTTAATACATATTACAAAGAACAATTTATTATTCACATATAATACAAGTTTTATTGATGGATAATACATTTATCATATATTTTAATACACTTATAATACAATGTGTCAATTTCTTATCAAAACAAGCATAATATATTAAGAAAATAATTATAATACATATATAATGCATACATAATTCACTTTTAATACACTAAAAAACGTAATAAATAGAAGTATCGCTAAAATCAATAATTATTTATTAAAAGGTACTCATCTAAGTAATTTTTCCTATAAAAATTGTCATACATTTTAAATGCATTTATTTATTTTACTATATGATAAACATACTACTAAAATTTAATATAATAGACATATATATGTCGTACCTTGTATTTTACTCTTTCTCTTAAACTAATTTACTTATCATTGATTTCAAAACAAAAATAAATAAATAAGCTTTCCTAATTATTTTTCCTAAATTGAGTTTAAGGACTATCTTCGGATAAACTCTGAGGGATCCTTAAAACCTTCCCCTCGAGTAACCAAAACCCTTATTCACAAATCTAACTGGTTTCGCAAATTAAAATAGAGTTTACATTTACATATTTAAGAAATGAATTTTCCTAATATTTCCTTAAAATTAGGTGGTGACTCAAAAAACAAAATAATTTTCAAATAAAAATTAGAGTGGCAGCCATATTATGTTGTGAACTGTTTCGCCTGGTTCAAAATAGGGTGCGACACTTAGATCACTAGATTCCGAGGTGTTACATTATCTCCCCCTTGGAACATTCGTCCTCGAATGAGACTTTAGACACCTTTTAACGGAAAAGACTGAAGACTAGCAGCCCATCATGCATGCAACTCATCTAAATTCACACAACCAAGGAGGAGACATCAACTCCAAGCTAAACATACTCAATACATGATAAGGAAGGTAGAAACTAGGCCTAGCAACCCAATATGCATGAAATTTCAAAACTACTCATGTCCAAGGAGGAGCTACCATCTCCAAGCTTAAAGCATGCTCAACACGGTTAAGTTAAACACATTTTCTTTAAGTTCTTTTATTTAATAATTTTTTTTCTTCCAAATTATACGGTTTGGGATTACGCAAGGTGAGCTTACGTGGTTTGGGACGAATCACGTCTTCACAAATTGATCATGTGGATTTGCCTCGCATCAGCCCCACTCCGTCTGACTTGTCATCCCTATTTGGAAGCCCTCCTCAGAACCACAAAATGCAAGTAAGATGCATAGTTCGTTATGGATCTGAATGGGCATTAAATAAGCTTATGCAATATTCTAAACATCATTCTCCAAAATTCTTTCATCATCATTGTGTAAAAAATTCAAGATAATGGTTGTAATGATGAAACTGCCCCAAGATGTGGTTATTAATATACTTTTGATGCTTCCAGTCAAATCTCTCATGAGACTCAAATGTCTTTCAAAATCTTGTTACAGTCTCGTGCAATCCTCTACTTTTGTCAATCTTCATCTTAACCGTCCCACAACATGCAAAGATGGCTTAATTCTTTTTAAACGCTCAATCAAACAAGATAACGGCCTACATAAAACTATCTTGTCTTTTCTTTCAGGTGATGATGACAATCATCTCAGCCCCATTAATCCAGATCTAGATGTGCCTTGTATGACCTCTAATTATAGTAATGACTTTGATCAATTTATTGGTCCTTGCCAAGGTATAATTGCTTTGATGGATAACCTTACAACTGTATTATTTAATCCATCCACTAGAAATTATAGGCTGCTTCCACCCAGTCCTTTGAATATACCTCCGCCTTTCAGTCATTCTATTGAATGCGTAGGGTTTGGCTTTGACACTATAGCAAATAATTACAAAGTTATTAGAATTCTGGACGTTTACCTTGTAGATCACGGGTACCCTCAAGATTTTGAGAAAAAAATTGAGGTTTATGATTTGGATATTGATTCTTGGAGAGAATTGGATCACGCCGATCAAAATTTCCCCAGTATATATTGGTCGCCTAGTTCTCAGATGTTTTACCGGGGGTCTTGTCATTGGATTGGAATCCCGATAGAAGACCCACTGGTAATTCTTTCTTTTGATTTGAGTACTGAGACGTTTCGCACAGCAAAAATGCCCGACAGTTGTTATTTTATGGATGGACCGTCTTATGGCCTAGCTGTCTTGAATGATACTTTTACATTAATTTGTTATCCAGATATAGAAAGAGCTAAGGATACAAATGAATTTACATACATATGGCTTAGGAAGGATTACAGTGGATGTGATTCCTGGATTAAGACATATACAATTAAAGGTCTTCCTATTCAATCTCCAATGGCAATTTGGAGAGAATGTTTACTGCTCTTTCAATGCAGTAATGGATTTTTGATGTCTTGCAATCTTCTTTCAAATGAAGTCAATGAGTTCAATTTACACGGTTCTCCTACAAGTCTTAGAGTTATAATTTACAAGGAAAGCTTAACTCCAATTCCAAGAGGATACGGGAGTAGCACACAAGTACAAAATTTTTAGAAAAGGTTTGACTCGTCAACTTATCATCATTCAGAACTGAAATATTATATTTTTGGATATAAACTGTTCAAAAGAGGACACGGCAGCTTATACAAGAAGAGTAGAGTCTTAGAGAACGTAGCTATGTTATGAGCCACTAGGTTTCACTTTTCAAGTATATTATACAATAATTTTACCTTGTTTATTACAGTCATCAGCTATCAATCTATCCTCATAGCTTATATCCAAGGAGGAATTCTCAACTCCAAGCTAAGGCATGTTCATCAATTCATCTCATGAAGTCTATAGACAACTTATACTCATTGCACTACAACATGAGGAAACTAAATCATGTAAACTCATTTTCTTTCAAAACACAAGTTTCACATGAACATGCATAACATAAGGAAATAATGGGAATATCTAAAACACACATGATATCACAACAAAAGCAAACCATGAGGAACTCTTTACCAGGGCAGACTCAATAAGATAGGGGGCCTCAAATGTAACTTAAGAGAGGGCCCCTAATATTTTATTTTATTCATCATACTTTTATTTAAAATCTATATTTCTAGCTTTTTAAAATGCGAAGTTATTAGTTACTGTTTTAGTAATTCCTTTACAGTTGATAATATAGTCAATTCATTCAATCTCTCTTGAGACATTGCTGATCTTAAATAAGATTTAATCAATATTAGTTTCGAAAAGTTGCTTTGGGCTAAGGTAATGGTTATAAGCACTGTTAATATTATTCTATAAGCAATATATGTATTTTGAAAAAAATCAAGGCTTTTTATTTGATTAAGTACTTTTATTTGATCATTACCTTCCATTTGTATTATTTCTCATAATACTTTTAACTCAAAAAATAAATTTAAACCATTAATATCAGAATAACTATTATGTGTTGAAGAGACTTTGTGATTTCGTTATCAATATTTTCATCAAACTGTTTCTTACGAAATTCAAATTCTATATTCATCTCATATACAATTTACTTAGTAGAAATATACCACTCATAGTACATATAATTTTTTTAAAAACATAACATTTATAAGTAAAAATAAAATAAAATGGGGTCCCCTAAAAATATGGGGCCCCAAGCGATGACTTTAGTGTTCTAGGGGTTGAGACAACCTTGCTCTTTACCTAAAGCCGAGGGAGGAGTACAAGGAAAAAGATGAGGATATCGGGACTTCATATCGGCTTCGGCCTCCCAAGTAGCACCCTCAACTAAATGATTCCTCCATAACACTTTCACGGAAGCAACTTCTTTGTTCCTCAACTTCTTCACTTGCCGGTCCAAAATCTCATTCGGGACTTCCTCATAAGAAAGTTTTTCATCAACTCCCAAACCTTCTAAGGAAACTATGGATGTCGGATCTCCAACACACTTCTTTAACATAGAGACGGGGAAAACTGGATGCACCGATGCCAACTCATTTGGCAAACCAAGCTCATAAGCAACCTTACCAACACCTCTCAAAATTTGATATGGGCCTACAAAACAAGAACTTAGCTTCCCTTTCTTACCAAACCTCATTACACCCTTCATGGGTGAGATTTTCAAGTAAACCCAATCATGAACATCAAATTCAAGATCTCTTCTTCTATATGGGATGTTCTCAACCTCTCTCTTATAAGTCAAACATTTTCCATAGCCTCATGAACTAACTCGGGTCCTATCAAGGCGACTTCACCCACCTCAAACCAACCTATGAGAGATATACACCTCCTGCCATATGGATCCACAAATAGAGACATACCAATACTAGAGTGATAGATGTTATATAAGCAAACTCAATCAATGGCAAATTATCATCCTAATTTCCCTTGAAATTGATGACACACACTCTCAACATATCTTCCAAAGTTTGGATAGTACGCTCTGCTTGCCCGTCGGTTTGTGGATGAAAAGTCGTGCTAAGCTTAACTTTAGTGCCAAGACCCTTTTGGAAAGACTTCCAAAACTGAGAAGTAAAGTGAGTACCTCTATCGGAGATAATGGACAAGGGTACTCTATGCAACCTTACCATTTCACTCAAATACGACTTAGAGAAATCCTCCGCGGAATAACGAACCTTGACGGGAATGATATGGTTTGATTTCATCATTCAATATACTATAACCCAAATTGAGTCATGTTGTCACCGAGTACGTGGCAACCCTACTATGAAGTCCATATTCAAATCTTCCCACTTCCAAGTAGGTATACTAATATTTTGGGATAAACCTCTCGGTCTCTGATGCTCAACTGTCACTTGTTGGAAATTAGGACACTTAGCCACAAATCCCGTAATATTCTTCTTCATCCCATTCGACCAATAGATCTCCCCCAAATCACGGTACATCTTGGTGTCTCTCGAGTGAATGGAATACCGAGAACTACGGGCTTCTAACAAGATTTGTTCCCTGATGTCATAAATATTAGGAACACACAAACAACCTTGATATCTAAGGACACCATCTCCCCCTTAGGAGAAAGTCTTTATGGACTTTTTAAGCACCACTTCTTTCAATTCTACCAAAATTGGATCAAGACCTTGCTTGGCCTTTACATCCGCCACAAAAGACGATTATGAGCCATTTTGAACCATAACACCACCCTTGGTAGAGTCTACTAACTGAACACCCAACCGGGCCAATCTATGAACATCTCAAACCAACTATTTTCTATCATCATCAACATGAGAAACACTACCCATAGATAATCGACTAAGAGCATCCGCTACAACATTTGCCTTACTGGGGTGACAGAGAACACTCATATCATAATCTTTTAATAACTGAAGGCACCTTCTTTGGTGAAGATTCAAATCCTTTTGATTAAACACATATTGAAAACCCTTATGGTCGGTGAAAACATCAACATGAACCCCATACAAATAATGCTTCCAAATATTTAAGGCAAAAACGACCGCCGCTAATTGAAGATCGTGGATAAGATAGTTCTTCTCATGAACCTTAAGTTGCCTTGGAGCACATGCAATAACTTTACCATTTTGCATAAGCATACATCCTATCCCAATTTTAGAGGTATCACAATACACCACAAAACCATATGTACCTTCCGGTAATGTCAACACCGGAGCGAAAGTAAGTCTATCTTTCAATTCTTGAAAACTCTTATCACAAGCTTCGGACCATATGAACTTAGCTTTCTTTTGAGTCAATGTCGTCAATGGAGAGGCAATCGTAGAAAACCTCTCAAAAAACCTTTTATAGTAAGGTGATACAGGTCTAGGCCAACTTTTGACCGCATCCGTCTTAATAGGATCCACCTCAATACCCTTACTTGAAACAATATGACCTAAGAAAGCCACGGACCTTAGCCAAAACTCACATTTGCTAAACTTTGTAAAGAGTTGTTGTTCCTTAAGGATTTGCAACACAACCCTCAAATGATTAATGTGATCATCCTCGCTTCTCGAATAAATCAATATATCATCAATGAACACAATTACGAACATATCAAGGTATCATCTAAACACCCTATTCATCAAATCCATAAATGCTGCCAGAGTGTTAGTCAAACCAAAGGACATAACCAAAAATTCAAAATGACCATATCTGGTTCTAAAAGCCATTTTCAGAATATCGTCTTCTTTCACCCTCAATTGGTGATAACCCGACCGGAGATCAATCTTAGAAAAGTAGCTTACCCTTTGAAGTTTGTCAAACAAATAATATATTCTCAGAAGGGGATACTTATTCTTAATGGTCACCTTATTCAATTGCCAGTAGTCAATACACATTCGAAGTGAACCATCCTTCTTTCTAACAAACAAAACTGGAGCACCCCATGGAGAGATACTCGGTTGGATGAAACCCTTATCCAACAAATCTTTCAATTGCTCTTTCAACTCCTTAAGTTCTGCCGGATCCATTCTATAAGAAGGAATAGAAATAGGTTGCGTATTTGGGAAAAGTTCAATACCAAAGTCTATTTCCTTTTCAAAAGGAATACCGGGTAGATCATCTGGGAACACTTCTGAAAACTAATTCACAATGGGGACCGACTCAAGAGTAGGGGTTTCGGAATCCATATCTCTTACCCTAACAAACTTTAAGATAGGAAACAAACTGAACCTTAGGCATACAATTTCCCCCCTTTCACTAAAGGATAGGCTTATTCGGGAACTGAAACTTGACTATACGGGTTCTACAATCAATAAAAGCATAACAAGAGTGCAGCCAATCCATACCAAGGATAACATCAAAATCTAGTATATCAAGCTATACCAAATCAACAAGAGTAACTGTATGGGATAAGGAAACGACATCTTCTATAGACCCTCTTAGCCACCACAGAATCACCAATAGGGGTAGAGACAAAAAAAGGTTCTAACAACACATAGGGAAGCATATCAAATCTCATAGCCACATATGGTGTCACAAAGAAAAAGTAGCACCGGGATCAAGTAAAGCATACACATCAAGTTGTAAAACTTTCAACTTACCGGTAACCACATCGGGAGAACTCTCTTACTCACCACGAGTCTGAAGTGCATATAATCGATTTTGCTTGGGAGCATTGGAACTCAAACCACTAGGATGAGATTGCTTTCCCTCTCTTCCCTTAGCCTTAATCATTGGACAATCCCTCATTTTATGACCACTCTTACCACAACTGAAGCAACCATTTGTACCAGCTAAACACTTACCCTCATGCTTCTTTCCACACCTAGCACAAGTAGGCATTAGGGATCTAATACCATTTCCCCTTTGAGGTTTAGAATTAGACACCCTTTCATTCTTAGACCTTGGAGGACCATTAGAAGAACTTGCCTGAAGAACCTTTGCCGAAACCTTGAACGACCCCATCCACCGAACCTAGAGTATGAAAAGTTGCCATCATCCGTTCTTGCCCTTTTTGCTTCTCTAGACTTCTCCCTAAGCTTTTCCTCATCAATCTGTTGTGCATGCATCATAAGATGAGAAATGTCCATGGACAAGCATAGTAGTGTGACATTCTTTCACTACCAAGTCAGACACTCCCGAAACAAACATACTCATCTTAGCCCTAGGATCTGCCACAATAGAGGGAGCATATTTTGACAACTATGTGAACCTCATTGCATATTCCTTCATGGTCATGTTCCCTTGTCGAAGGTTAATAAACTCAAGCACTTTTTCCTCCCTCATCTCAAGAGGAAAGAACTTATCAAATAAAGCATATTTACAGCTTTCCCCTTCTATGGGACCCACTTTCTCCAGTCTCACTTCCTTTCATTGGTTGACCCAAATCTGAGTAACTCCTTTTAGTTGGTAAGCGGCTAGTTTCTCCTTCTCCACCAGGGTTACTCCCATGATAGCTAACACCTTATAGACCTCGTCAATAAACTCTTGAGGATCTTCCTCAACCTTAGAACCATAGAATTCCGGAGGGTTCACCCTAGTAAAGTCCCTCACTCTTGATGCTGTCGTACCCATATTTGGGTTCATGGGTACCACTACCTCCCTATTGGCTTGTGCCGTCACGGCTTGAGACAACACTTGAAAAGCCATCCTAAGCTCCGCATATGTTACATTTTCAGCCAAAGGGTCAATCGGAGCTTGAGGAGGAGCTTCTCGATCCACATTGTATCCTTCATTCCTTCTATCATAAACTATTCGAGTAGTCATATCCTGTAGACCATCAGGTAATGATCAAGAGAGAGCCTTAGAGAGTTAAACTCTATGGCATAACTTAGAGTAATGAAAAAGTAAGGGTTCCTAAACATCCAGTAGCCTCTCATTTATAAATATGGCGCGCTTCACACTTATGAACAAGACTCTACTTGATGTTGTTTTGAGACATCCTAGAACCATTCTAAACTTTGTACTCTGATTACCAAGTTTGTTACGACCCAGGGGTACCCCTAGATATAACATAAGATAATAGAAATGAGCGGGACTTAAAAACATTTTCGACAACATCAACTTTTCATATCAAAAGCGGAAGTCTATTATACTTTGTCTCAAAACCATCTAAAACATGAATATCTTGGGACACAACCCGTACAATAATGTTCAAAACATAAAATGAAAGAGCATAAGAGAAATGATGGCCGAATCCTCGAATGCTATGAGGACTCACCAATCTTCAAGCCTTGCTTCTACTAAGATCTTAGCCACGGGGATGAGAGTCGATACCGCTAGACCCTACATTTGAATAAGAAATAAAGGCAAGAGTATGCATTAGTACAAAAATGTACTAAATATGATAGTTTGCATAAACATCAACATAAGCATAATAGTTAGACATATAAGTCATAAACCATGATCAACAGAAGTGAACATCATATTAAAACATACTTATGATACTTCCTTGAAGCAACCTTGTTTCATCATACTATGTTTAACTTAACGTGAGAAGTCATCAATTCTTAGTTGTTCTTACTATCCATGGAAGAGCACATCATCATACCAATCCAATCTAAGTCATTATTAGAGCCGTCATTATGGGTTAGGCCCGTTGGTCCGACCTAGCCTAACCCGTGATTCATAGGGTTGGGCTACAATCTTTGGAGCTCATTTAATAAAAGCGCTTTTTATCCCGGCCTGAATAAGCCTGCCAATTTGTGGGGCTTGATAAATATGGATAGGGCCGGCCGACCTAGCCTAACCCGTGATTCATAGGGTTGGGCTACAATCTTTGGAGCTCATTTAATAAAAGCGCTTTTTATCCCGGTCTGAATAAGCCTGCCAATTTGTGGGGCTTGATAAATATGGATAGGGCCGGCTCGTGGGCCAAATAAAAATTAATTAAAAAATAAAAATAAAATAGAGTATTAAAAATAACAAGAGTCTACACTCAAAATCTTTTTAAAGTTTGAAATATTACAATTTAAATAGATATGTTTATAAAATATGTAAAGTTCATAAAATTTCTAGGGAATCACTACATAGGTCATATCTATGGAATATTATCATAGTTTTTGTGTTTTATTATGATCAGTTGAAAACAATTAGGTTAATATTTCTATTTAGCTATTTATGTTTTTACTTGAAATCAAACTTAATAATTATTATATAGATAATTTTATTTGTGTATTTGATTAACAAGTACTAACACTAGTCGATATTTATGATAATATTTTTAAATTATAATTTAATTTTAAAAATTATAAAAAATATTCTTTTAAGAAAAGAGGGTTGGCCCGGCAAAGCCCGTAGCCCATGGGCTGGGCCAACTATTTTCTGACCCACATTAAAAATGGGCTAGCCCGTCAAACTGCAAAGCCTGTATGGGTTAGCCTGGATGGGGTGGGTCAGCCCATATTGACATCTCTAGTCATTATCCAGGGAAGAGAACATCTTAATGCCAATCCAAGCTATCCAGGGAAGGTATCATCTCACCAATCCAAGCTATCCATGGAAGGTATCATCTCACTAATCCATGCTATCCATGAAATGGTATGGACTTACCAAGTCAAGCTATCCATGAAATGGTCTTGTCTTACCAAGTCAAGCTATCCATGAAATGGTCTTGTCTTACAAATTCAAGCTATCCATGAAATGGCCTTGTCTTACAAAGTCAAGCTATCCAAGAAGAGGCATCATCTTACCAATTCAAGCTACCATGAAATGGTCTTGTCTTAGAAAATCAAGCTATTCATGAAGAGGCATCATCTTACTAATTCAAGCTACCATAAAATGGTCTTGTTAAAATAACTCATAAATTCTTTGATTCATTTTAGGTGAGCAAGACTTTCAACCTAGAATCATTCTATGTAAGAAAACCATTCACATTCATATATTCTTAACTGAAATCATGTGGGAATAATCCCTTCCACAACAATCCTATCTAAATCAACAATTCATACATAAGTTTTACTTTCAAAGCCATTCTAATCATAATTCATCATATATGCCTCAATCTCAATACAATTCTAATCATACATCATTCTAATGTATCTCATCAATTCTATAAGAATACATCTAAATTCATGATTTTCCTTCCATGGCATAAACCCCTTTATATAAATTTCATCTTTCTAGACATGGCTTAGGCATGGGTATATCTAGATTCATCCTAAAAATATGTAATCCTATCAATTCATGCATAAATAATCATAACCCAAACATTTGGATCAACATTCATCAAAATCCATAATATTAGAAGAAACCCTAACTCAAATTGGGGAATTCTTGAGCCTCCTTGGATGAAAGGATTTTATGGATGAAAATCCATCATACCTTAATAACAAAGCCCACAAATGCTTGAGGATTGGCGACTTGACCTTGATCCTAGCTTGAACTCTTTCTTCTTCTTCTTCAAGTTCTAGAGGGAGAAATATTTGAGAGGAAGAATTTGGGATTTCTTTTGGGTTTTGGAAATAATGACTTGAATGGGTGAGTGTAGGGGTTAAAATCACTTATATAGTGGTCCTAGGCTTGGGTAAAACAACATAGTATCAATTCACTTAAATCTAGAAAACACCCATTTGACCCTAACTTACAGTGGTCTGCCTCACCCTCACGATGGGCACCACAACTAATCAACACGGCACGTAGTGGTTCCCGTGGTCCCTTGACCAGCGGCTTGGTTTGCCACCCTCTTCCCCAAACACCTAACGCTAGATCATGCCCTCTTTCACGGCCCGTAGTGGTCTTCACGAGCCTTCTAGTGGCTCATGGGAGAGTCTCCATTTTGGGCAGTCTTGGAGGGATTGCTGCCTCACCTCCACGAGTGTCACCATGACCCGTGGTCCCACCATGAGCTGTCTTGGTGATCGTGGGAAGTGACCTTCCCTTGGTCACTCACTGCCTAGGTCCATGGGCACCACCACGAACCGTGGTGCCCTTCACGTGTCATGTAGAATTTTGTGAAGGGTGCCAAGACCAAATTTTCTAGTTCTTGACTTGATACTTAACCCTTACTTAGACCACTAGATTCTGAGGTGTTACAATATTTGAAGGCAATGCCAGTATGGAGGTCATTGTTAGATCTACAATTATCACGGGAGTCTTCAATACATCATTAGCCAAAGGGATCTTAATTTGAGACGACATCATTGGATTGAGCTCCTAAAGGACTATGACTCTCTATTCTCTATCATTTAGGTAAGGCCGATGTAATAGAGGATGACTTGAGCTGGAATGTTGTGAGTATGGGTAGTCTAGCCTTCCTATCTACTATGGAGTGACTTTTGTCATTGGTCATTCAGTTCTTAGCCAATAGAATGGTTCGGTTGGATATCTTAGATTCTAGGCATGTGTTGGCTTATGTGGGAGTTTAGTCTTCCTTGTTGGAGTGAATTTATAGTTTTTGATTTTAGGATCATATCGTGGTTACTCTTCTTGATTGTGTTGGGAGATGATGCTAGTCAAGCTACCTTAGATTTAGATGGGGTGTTTAGATTTGTTGGTTGTATCTATGTTTCAAGAGTTGGGGATTTGATTCAGTTGATCCTTTATGAGGCCCTTGATTCCATATATTCTATCCATCTGGGCACCACATAGATGTATCATAATTTAAGGCAACACTAGTGGTTGAGTGGTATGAGAAGAGATATTGCCAACTATGTGACCCGTTGCCTGTGTTGCAAGCAAATGAAGGCTGAGCATTTGATGTCTGGTGGTGACTTTCATAGATTTCCCATTCCGAAGTGGAAGTGGGACCATATTGTCATGGACTTTGTTGTGGGTTTACCTCAGATTTCTAGAGGTATTGATAGCATCTGGGTCATCATTTATCGATTGACCAAGTCAGCACACTTCTTTCCCATTCACTCTTCATTCAGCTTCGAGAGGTTGGCTCATATCTATATTAGGGAGGTGGTTTGTCTTCATGGTGTGCTTGTATCTATTATCTCAAACCAAGGTTCTCAGTTAACTTCTAGCTTTTGGAGGACCTTTTAGGATGAGTTGGGCACTTGTGTTGACCTTAGCACAACTTTTAACCTACAGACCAATGTCAGTCAGAGAGTACTATTCATGTTCTTGAAGATATGTTGTGGGCCTGTGTTTTGGAGTTTGGTGGTCATTGGGACCAGTTCTTGCTTTTGGAAGAGTTCTCATACAACAACAACTACCACTCTATTATTCAAATGGCCCCGTTTGAGGCCTTATATGCTAGGCATTGTCGCTCTCCAGTTAGTTGGTTTCACCCTACGGATCCTAGGCCGCATGGTTTTGATTTTCTTCAAGAAGCCTTAGATTGGGTGTGATTGATTCAAGATAGGCTTAGGAGAATTCATAGTAGGCACTAGAGTTATGTTGATCATAGGCTTTGGCTGTTAAGGTTTGTTGTTGGTGATCGGGTACTTCTCCGTGTATCACCTATGAAGAGTGTGATGAGATTTGAGAGGTGGGACAAGCTCAGCCCCATGTAAATTGGGCCTTTTGAGATCCTTTGGACAGTTCGTGATGTTGCTTATGAGTTAGCCCTACCTCCCACCTTAGAAACTATCCATCTAATTTTCCATGTTTTGATGTTGAACCGTTATATTCTTGATTAGTCTTATGTGCTCTAGTATGACTCAGTTGAGTTGGTCGACCATCTGACCTTTGTGGAGGAACTAGTTGCTATCCGAGCAAGAGTTGTACAGTAGTTTCATTCGAGAGCCATTATTGTCGTCAAAGTTCATTGGAGGCGTCGTCTAGTTGAGGAGGCTACTTGAGAGACCAAGCAGGAGTCAGAGAGAAGTTTCCTTGCTTCTGTGAGCCTTCAGGTACTTCTTGATTGTAACATTCGCGAGATGAAAGTAATTTTGTTGTAATGACCCTCTAGGTTATTTATGTGAAAATACCTTTGTTTCTTCATTTAGAGAATTCCTATCGTGATCCCAAGTCATTTATGTCTTAATGGGACTGACAACTCGATCATTTGATCGTTTATTTGGCTTTTAATGCAATTTTTGGTATTTTGGAGCTTTGGAAATTTAAACGGTTGACTTCTGTAAAACATTTTACAAGATTGCCCCAAAATGCAATTATGACTGTTTTGTTAGCTTCAAAATATTGAATTTTGTCTAAAATGACCTTTTGTGAGGATCTCGAGGCTTCTGGGCTAATTCTGAACTGCCTTGTGGATTTTGGCTAAATCTAGAGTTTGGGTATGAGGCCCACTTTTTTCAAGACAACTTCGGATGGAAGTCTCACCTTCTCCATTGAGTATGGAAAATTGAATTTAGTGGGATAGCAGATCTCATTTGCACGCACGGGGTTACGAATAAATTCCGAGCACCCCATCAGAGACTTTGGCATTTTCCAAAACCGTCTGATGTGTATCAGTTGGTTCAGACATGTAAAGCACTTCGCATTCACGGGCAGTTGCCAGGTTTGCGAATATCGGTGGAGTTGGTCTCCACATTCGTGGGCCCCTGTGGCATGAGGTAGTTTTTCTTTTCAGGGTGTCAATGTCTATTAATGAATATAGAGTTTCTCAGTTCACTTCTAGATTTTCGAGGACTTTTCACGAGGATTTGGGTACCTATGTGGATCTTAGTAGAACTTTCCATCCAGAGTCAATAGGTAGTTAGCACTACAAGAAAAACCACCTCTAAGAAAGGGAATTCTGGTCCCAAAAAGCCCAAATCTGGTCCCAAATAGCCTATTGCGATGGGAAAAGTTTGGTCGCCACCCATCTTAATAAGCCTCTTTGCTAAAGGTTGATTGTGACGGGCTCATTAGCTGGTCTTTAATTTTTTTAGAGATGGAAGCAAAGTTGTTCGCCAAATTACATTTAGAGACCATATACCTCGTCCTAAATAGATGATTATCTTCTTTGAAAACTAGTTATTTCCTGGTCCTTAAATCCCTTTAGCAACGATATTGTACCTCATTGTAGATCACATTTTCGCGACTAGTAGCTACCTCTTCCTAAAATATCCTTTAGGGAAGAGAAGCTATTTCATCTTATAGGAATCTTTAGGGACAAGAAGTTGTCTCGTCCTAGATGAACCTTTAGAGAAGAGCAATATTTTTTGTCTCTAATTGACATGCTATATTTCTTAAGCTTAAAATCACATAATTATAAATTCTTATCAATATATATAAGAGTGCTACTGAAAATATCTAAACAAAACACTGATATGAATATAAAATTGGTTAACATTCCATGGTGTTAGTTTCAATATTTGCTTAACAAAAAACACTTCGCTAGTGAACAACCCAAGCTAGACTATGATATCAAGTTTTGCATAACTTAATAGCAAAATAACAATCATCTTGTGCATCTTCTAAACTCGTAGCTTGATCAATTGTAAGTTCAATCTTCAAAATTTGTAAGCTGCAATAATATAAGAAAAAAAATCATTAGGAAAGCTTTGATTTGAATTAACAAAGAATTCAAATCTATATTGAAAATACATAAATTTAGGGATATGGACTACTACAAATGGAGAAATTCTACATCAAGAAGATGTATATTCTGTTGCAGTGGAAACTAGATGATGTATGTATGTTATGGATACTTTAAAAAACTAATCAACATCTCTTTGTTTAGAGTGCAGATGGATACCTATCAGATACTTCAAGTCTAAAACTCCAAATCTGATATGTACCAAATTTGTTCATGAATGAAATTTGTTATTGTTGCCTCCTAGAGTTTCCTATCAGAACCTTGAGCATCCATTAGGTAGTGTATCACAAGTCTAAAATGTCTATAATTTTCAACTTTATATGTCCTAATGTAGCAGGTTGGGAGACAAAAACATATTGCATTTAGTAGTACTGTATATCACAAGACAAAAATAGATTGCATTTGGTTGCTGAAGTTCACTTCCATGTTAAAGAGTACCATTACGTACAATTGTGCAGAAAAAGATATGTGTACAGCTGTACGTGTAGAATATAAAAAGCAGAGGAAAAGAAATGTGAAAACACCATAACAAAGTGCAGACATGTGAACTTCATAAGTTCATTGTTTGCCTGCCCTCTGTAAGTTTTAATCTTGTTCCGTTAACTACACATCATTCAAGCACATGGATTATGGCTAAAGAATCACATGGATGTATTGCTTAACTTACTTGGTACTTGGTATATGGACGAAATTGAGTATTTACTTGCATATACTCTTTCTCAAGAACCATGGAGCTCTTATGTATTGCTCCTTTTCCTTCACTAGAAGACATGGTAAAGTTTGTAAGTTCTTGTTCTCGTCTTTTCCCAACTGCACTTGGAGAAAGCAAATGATATTAGTAATACTTAATTATATTATGCAAAGGAAGAGCAGATCTATGTTACGAGTAGTGATTGCCGCCGTTATCTATCATATATAGAGCGCCAGACATGTGGCTCTTTGGAATCATTAGGGGCTCAAACCACAACTAATCGGTAAATAGATAAGAGATAATACATTGATGAGAAGACACAATATACTGAAAAGTGATAGAAGTGTGTAGGAACAACTACTAGCTAGTTTAGTTGTTTGTTTATTCAATACATAGAAGTGTAACCCAATCAGGAGTAAGTTGTTATCAATAACAAGTTGTTATGTTCGATCAAACAAAATCTTTAACATTTAATTTACTGATTTATGCAATTAAAAACTCAACAAATTTTGAAAAACTTACTTGATTCAACTTCTTCATTATGTTGCTTACTTGATCATAACATTGAGAAAATAACCTCTTAGTTGGAATTTTTCCTTTTGATGCCAAAGATTTAGGGCTTCGTCCTCGTTCTCATTGTTGTCCAGATTCTCGTCCTCGTCCCCTTCCAATTGTACCAGGTGCGACAAATGAATATCTGATAGTATTCTTCATAATTGATCCATCCTCAATTTCAGTCTTTATATATATTGAACCTTCTAGAAGAGCCAAAAGTGAAAAAATAATAGGAATACTTCCTATCCAGTGAACGAAAGGATATAATAGAAGTAGTTTTTGAGATATAATCTGCTGATCTTAAAATGCAAATGCACTTTAGCACACATTACTCAAGTGTATTATTATCAAAACACATGACTTTTTACATCTTTCATCAGTTCGAGTTCATTTGATTGTTAGAATATGACCGATTATTTAAATGCAATGTGACAGAACATAAATGAAGAGCTTGCGAGGGCATCCATGTTTTTGAAGAGTTTGAATGAACGGAGAATTCTACAGAAGAGATATCAACAGAAAGTGCTTTCCTGCAGACTGAGTTAGTACAGAAGGATGACATCATCAATGGAATGCTTTTTGACCTTAGCTTGTTACAAGAATCAGAATCTTACTACAAGGATCAAAATGATGAAATTGATGATTTGATGGATTCTCTAAAGTCTTTGGAAAATGAGCTTGATGAATGTGCTTGTAAAGGTCAAGCGTTTAAAGTTCTGTTGCAGAAAAAGATAAGTAAGATTGCTTTCTCAATTGAATTAACCTAATAACTGTAACCCCTTTACATTCAAATGATCATTCCACAAATGCCACAAATTATCTTCCATATAGCCTTTGGTAAATGATGAAAGACTTTAACATTAGAAATTTCAAGAGGAAACATTCTATTTTGAGTCATTTGAATGTCAATAATTTTGTGTCCTGAATTTTTATCTTGAATACTACAGGAATTGTCATCAAAGAAAATAGAGTATCCACAAGTCATCAGTTGCCAAACAGTCAGCAAGTTATGTGTCACGACCCAAGGGTACCCCCTAGATGTAACAAGGCACATAAAACCCCGAAAGGCTCCATGTAAGCCACTTAGCATTGATACGCTCAAATTACACCTCCTTTCAGAAGCATAAGCGATCGTTATCAAGTAAAGAACCCAACTTGTAGGTTGGGGTCGATCCCACAAGGAAAATGGTTTAGACTTTACTTTTAACTAACAATTATATTCAATTAGTCAA
>JAJOOS010020211.1:0-29143 GCA_029582725.1 Solanum chiquidenum | reverse complement strand
AATAGTCGAAAAGTGTTGAACAAAGTAAATTACAAATTCTTTTTTTATTTCTTCTTAAATTTTCAAGCAATACAACAAACATATTAAAGTAGGATATACCAAGTTATCAACTTCTTGAATCAAATTCTATGATTTTAACTCTTATTTTTTTTTTAAAGTTTGTCAACTTATTACTAAGAATTGTGTTAACAATTCATATAGTAATGGCCCCAGTAAAAGAGTGTTTTCTAATGTTGAATTGATAAAATCTTATCTAAAACTAATAATAATAAAAAATATATTTGAAGAAATCATCTATAAAGAAATTTTAAGCAAAAATTTACATCTAAAAAGTTAGAAAAATAATTTTTAAATAAATACATATGAAGTTTATTTAGATTTTAGGCCTCTAATTGAAATCTTAAAGTTAGAAAAATAATTTTTAAATAAATATATATGAAGCTTATTTAGATTTTAGGCCTCTAATTAAAATTTCGCTTTAGGCCTCTAATTACTTTGAGCCGCCCCTGATGCTACCTCTTCCTTCAAGAAATAAATAACGTTCTCAAATCATTAGGAGATATAAACGAGATATTGAAATAAAATATAGAGTATACATATATATAAATATATAACGTGTGATTTTATATAAAATAGTATAGAATTAAAATTAATTATTATTTATTTATTTATTTAATTACTTAATTATACTTTCTTTATCTCAATTTGCTGGCACAGTTAAACCTAATGATCCAATGGATCTACAGATCCAGTTTAATACATATTTTTATTTATTTTATTATTATTAAATAGAAACCATTAGTTCCCTATTTTACGGTTTAGATTCTGATCTACTTTAAATGAAATTATATAGCTACTTGAATAAAACAAAGTAATTCACTTTAGAAAACACGTTCAGTTACTAACTCCGCTAACTATTCTCTTAATTTTTCTATTTTAAAACATGGACAAGTTGGATGAATTAACAAAATATAAGCTCATTTTATCAAACCTTTCTTGAAATATGATTGAATTCATTATAAGCCTACTATAATAGGGATGTGCATTATTTGGATTAAATCGAAAAATCAAACCAAATCAAATTGAATTCTAATTTGGATTGGGTTTTTGAATTTTTCGATTTTTGATTTGGTTTTGGATTTATAATTTACTTTGTTTGGTTTTTTGGTTTGATTTCGGATTTAGAAAAATGAAAACCACAAAAACCGAAAAAACCGTATATATATATATGTATATATATGTTTAGAATTACGTTGGAGTTAACCATTTTGTCCCTTTTTAGTTATTTTCATTATGGTTTAGTTTATTTTTTATGTTTGGACATCTATAATTGATATACTTTTAAGTATTGTGTTTTATGTTTTACTTGTGATTTATATTAAATAGTATATTTAAGAAATTCAATATAATAAATATATATATATATATATATATATATTATTTTTTTCAAATTGCAAATATTACTTTGTTGTGTTTCTAATTATTGACATAACCGACTAACCGAACCGAAAAAACCCAAACCAAAAAGAGATAAACCAAATCAAACCAAATTTATTTTGGTTCGGATTGGATTACACTTCTTCAAAACCAAAAACCAAAAAACTCAAACTGAATAATATAAAACCAAATCGAAAAATCGAATGCGTACAGATACAATTGTTCATAAACAAATCACCGATTAACCTACTCTTCAATATAAAATTAGCATTTTGGCACAACTTGCTCATTTATACTTCCTCTGTCCCAATTTATATGACACCTTTTATGTTTTGAGAGTCAAACAGTTTAAGTTTGACCGGTAATTTGCGCATGGAATCTTCAATATTTTTGAAATGAAATTTATATATTTGTAAACTACGTAAAAAGTACTATGAGTCACAATAATTGATAATTCAAAATGTTTAAAAGATCTATGAAAAATTTACGATCAAAGATAGACTTGTTTGACTCTTGAAATTCAAAAAGTGACATATAAAATGGGACGGATAGAGTATATAATACTAAATTTCACTTAGTGATAATGATACTAAAATTAATAAATATAAATTCACAGTGGGTGTGGCGCTATGTAATGGTTGGCGTTCAGTATTTGATTTTGGATTTTATGAGAAAACTTGTTCCTCAATTATACAAGGAACGAGAAGTAGTCGTTGCAGATTGATAATAAAGAAATATTTAGAGAAGCAATCAAGGAAGACTACCTCTTGAAAGAAGATTGACTTCCACTCAACTATAATATAATCGTGTTTTCCATGGTTTTTCCATGTTACAACTTCCGTACCAATTCAGTCGATCCGGAATGGATCGGTTAAAGATTCCATCAAGTAGCCTTGTCTTGACTCTTCTGTATGGTATTCATTCTCGTTCGGTTCTTGGAATCACAACCAACAGTGGTTGGAACATCTCGCAAAATCCAACCACTTCAGCTACTTTATTGCCCCCTCCGTTTCTAGTACCTCTATTGAAACAAAATGGTTATTCCTCTCCGTTCGTATCTCTTTTTCCAATTTTGATCTCGATTAGTTCACAAGATTGAATGATCAATTCTCCTCCCAACCCTAGATTCATTCCGTGGCGCGAAATCCATCATTGAAATAAGGCCACCTGTAAGAATCATTGTATTCATTAGAACTTAGTAGTAAGCATTAGAAATCCACCTGCTTTCAACACTTAGCTACCAAATCTTGTTTTACCTGCAAAACAACTAAAAAACACATCAAATCTACCACAAAGCTTTAAAGAATGTACACCAATCTTAAGTTTTAAGCATCAAAAGTGCCGTAAATCCATGGCATATCAGTGTTGCCTTGTGGACTTGAATATGCTTGAAAAATTTCTCTCTCTATCAAAAGTCTGCTAGTGAAGTATGTGAATGAACCCTTCAACTTGGATTAATGTTTCTTTTCTTTTTGCATTTGTTTTATACTATGCCCAAAAGAAAAACATTGTACTTGTGGAGTAACTAACAAGAATGCAAGGAAAGGTTTGCAACTGTTGTACGTATCTATTGCTGTGGAGGTTTGAAACCATTTTGTAGTTTATCCGACTGTTGTCTGCTTGTTCATGCGATCTGTGTTAAAGAATGACAAAAGTCACACATTGGTGGTTAATGAGATGGGTGGATTCTTTATAAGGCTTGGGCAATCCTCCTTCCTCTGAGCTAGCTTTTGGGGTGTAAGTTAGGCTTAAGACCTAATTTAATATGGTATCAGAGCAGGGCTCATCTCACCCAATGTTGGGGCCCCCAAAAATAAAAAATGATCACGCACCAGATGCTAAGCACATCCTCCTCCCTTTGAGCTAGCTTACCTAATTTAACAATCTGAATATATCAAGCTCAGTGCTGACAAAGCCAAATTTGTTTTTCAACTTCAAGGTCTCACAACTTATCCTTAATAATACCTCCATCTGTACAATTCTATCTTTACATGCATGTCTGCACTTTATGAGGAAAATAAGGATGAATATGGATTATTTTACATGAAATATAGCGGAGTAGGTTTAAAATTAGTATGGTTAGTATGGTTTCTGTTTAAAATTTCTTGGAGTGATCGAGAATAGTAGCATGTACTATATATTTGACACAAGAATATTATATTATATAATATATATAGATAGAAGTTGCAAAACAATCAACTAATATGTTGCCTAAAAGAGTACTAGTGTAAACTCTTTCCTTTGTTAATGAATGTGAGAACAATTGGTTAAAACATCTCTGATCTAAACAGTTGATCTGTATCTTGAATGTTCTTACAGAAATCTCAAATCATCAAGAAGAAGAGGTCATGTTTTTCTTCTGGCATTTGCTTTTTAGCCATTTGATGCCTATAGAAGTGCCATTCTTCATCTTTTGAGCCCCAGCCAATGCCACTGCTTTTGCTTTCCCAAGTCCTGCTGATGTACTGCTTTTCTTGTTACTATCATTGATCTCTTTCTTGTTTTTGTGACTAATTTCCTCTTCATCCATAGCACCAAATCCTCCTGTACCCCATTGATCTGCCCAACTTGGGGCCTCTGTACCCATCAATCCTTTCAAATCTTGATCTGCTCTTACTATATGCCCACCAATCAAGAAAATGTGCGCCCTTCCAAAAAACAAACAAAGAAAAATGTAAATATAACAATTAACATATATAAAAATCTCACCTAAGGTGGATGGAGCCTTTGTTCTATCTGTGTCACCAAAACAGAGTATTTTCAACACAAAACATTACATAAAATGTGCAAAAAAGATTTACATCTGAACTCATAATCTCAAAAGTACAATGAATGTTGCTTAAAGTAAAAAGTACAACAAGTTTAGTACCTTAGATACTGAATACATCAAATTTAAAATCCAGGATGCACATTTGAATTTCACTAAGATATTTATGAAGAAGGAAGAAAGATAAATATCTCGAATATCCTGTAAACTCCTAGGTATTCAGAAAGAAATCAAGACATCAAATATTGTCTTCCTCATAGCAAAGTGTTGCCTAACATTTTTGGCGCAATCAAATATATCACAAAGAGGTCCATGACATCCTATGTTCGACAAATACGCTACTAACTGACCCCAAATCACAGAAAATAGTTACAAGAGAAGAATCAAGGGATAACATTCGAATATTGATCAATAATGGCTTGGGGCTTACCTCTTTAGGGTCTTAACAGTGGTTGAACTAGGAACTGATACTTTGAAATAATGAAGGAGCTAAGTATGGTTAAGTAGGAGGCTAAGGAAAAATATTAAGCTTTAATATGTTGTGAGGCTGCATGTGGATAGGCTCTCTCTCAAACTTGTCTGTTCCTTTTAAAAAAGACTAGCCAACTCATAACTTGCCTTCTTCTGAAGCAAAGTTTGTTGGCATCATTACTTTATTCTTCAAAATAACTACCTACTCATCTTCTGAATGGTTAACTTGTCAATTTTTTGGTAACCAGTTGTGTACCAAAAGAGAAAGTAGAGTAGAAGGGTGTAGTGAACCAAAAATAGTCTGATGGTTCATTGGTTAACATAATACTACGCCTCTCTGTTTCAATTTGTTTGTCTCATTTTGACATGGGCACAAAGTTTTAAAAAATTAAATTTTGTAGTCTTAGATTAATGCTCATAAATTTTGGTATCTTAAATATGTCACGTGAAAAGTTAAAATCAAAATATTATCAAAAGAGGAAAGAGGCATTATTTTTTTATGCGGGCTTAAAAAAAAGAAAGTAAAACAAAGAAGTATCCGGCAACAGAGTTTTGGCTAGAAGTGAAGATGTGCTAGTACATGTATTAGATCATAGAACTAATGGAAATGCTACACAAAGAAGCATTTAGGATAAAAAGAAGGAACAGAAACTTATAATAGCAAAGTTGATGATTAAATGTTACTTCCTCCGTTCACTTTTAGTTGTTATGATTTCTTTTCTTAGAATCAAATTATAAGAATTTTGACTAACATTTTAAGATGTATTTTTTATCATATTGATATGCAAAAACAATTTATATACTTTGTGTATAGTTTTTTAATATCTAAATATTTTGTTTAAACTATCGAATTAATGTAATCTAATTTAATTTTGAAAATTAATCAAATTGACTTTCAAAAAACGCGACATGACAACTAAAAATGGACGGAGGGAGTATATAATTAGTTTTTTTAAGAAAGATGAGATGTAAGGATATATTACTCCCTCTGTCCCAATTTATGTGACACATTTCGGATATCGAGATTCAAACATGTCTATCTTTGACCGTAAATTTTTCCTATATTTTTTAAATATTTTGTATTACCAACTATTGAGACTTATAGTACTTTTTGTATAGTTTACAAATATATAAATTTCATTTTAAAAAATTTGAAAATTTCATGAGCAAATTCTTGGTCAAACTTAAACTGTTTGACTCTCGAAAAGCGAAATGTGTCACATAAATTGGGACAGAGGGAGTATATATATATACTAAAACAGGCATTCATGTCCAAATGAAAAACCATTATAAAATAGGTATACTTATATATGCACTAACATTTCCTTTTTGTTATTTTGAGATCATTATGTAAATCATAACTTCATATTTATGAATTTGGTGGAAATTAAAATAAAATGAAACACACCTTGTGAAGTTTTTTACCACTAATCTTCACATTCACTTGTCATGTCTCTTAATTGAAAAAGATAAGAAGTTGGCAGAATGTCTCTTAATTAATTGATTATTGACATCATTTAAATAAACAAGATTTTTAACCCCAATGGTTTTGCCAAATTCAACGGGGTTAAATACTATAGTAAACAACATACACTCTGGGTCGTTTGGTGTGAAAGATAACTTCAAATAGTCTTGATTAGTTTTGAGATTAAATTATAGTGTCACTTAATTTGTTGTTTGGTTGGCAAATCTGGAATAACTTATCCCGGGATTAATAATTAGTACCGGGATAAGTTATCCCTTCCCTTGGGTGGTATAGTAATCCCGGGATAACTTATTCTAGGATAAAATGACTAAATGGCAAAAATATCCCTTTAATTAAACACTTTTTATACATTACTTTTCACATTCATGATGAGTATTTTTGTAAACATATATGTTGTTCTTAAGATTTATTATTTTGAAACACTCAATAAAAAATAATCTTAACATAACTTATCCCATCATAACTAATCTCATCATAACTTGAATTCAAACCAAACGACTCCTTAGCGTATAAGTGGAAAAACTAGGAAAAATAATTTTTAAAAAAGATTGATGGAATTCCTAGTTAATGAGAGTGCCACATCATCTTGTTCATGATCAACTTTATTTTTGTTGTTCACATTTGGATGTTGCAAAAATGTTTTGGTAGCAATAGCATTATCTTCATCTGCCAGGATTTTATTCATTTCATATAGCTCAAATCTCTCTTGTTCAGGGTTGGTTGTAGTATGTAAAACTTCCTCAAATCAAAATTGTAACCCTTTTTGTTGAAGATGAACAAAAATGCTCAATTCCCACTACTTGCCTTGCACACTAATGCCAAATATAAGTCTTCTACAATTAAATATCATATAGAATTTCATTTTATTACTTCACTAATTTAGCAAATGGTTGTAAAATTAAAGAGAAAAAGAAGAGGAATAATATTGTGGAGTGGTAAGTACTTTTTCATCCTTAACTAAAGGTCTCGAGTTCGAGTCCCCTGGGTACTGAGACGCCTTTGTTAGAGGGTGTTTTACCTCCAATCTGGGATTTTCCAGCGCGAATCCAGATCCGGTAGGGATTCAATGTGGATACCAGACACCAAGTGAGAAACCAATAGAGCCAAGCAAATAAATGGAGCTGTCAATTTACTTAAAGCGTGTTTGGATGATCTTAAAGCTTTGGACTTTACGTTAAGAATTCTAACTTATGATTTTTGACTTATTTTTATCTTTTTAACCTAAAACGGATGTTAAAAACATATTTTTAATGTTAAAAACATTTTCTTATTATCTCCCAAACACTATAAAAATATTTAAAAACACTTAAAATACGCTAATCCAAACATGCTCTTAGGCAGATCAGCATTATTCAAACTTTTGGCTATCTTTTTGAATGACATGAGGAGAAAAAGAGAAACACATATCTTTTTGAAAATCAGATTTATTTTGAGTGTGTATTGTTCCAAAAGATAAGTTATATTGAGGAGCCTAAATATGAATTTTTGGGTGATTTGGTGTGGTTTTTAAAATATTTTCGAATGAATCTGGTTTTGGATTTAAGGAAAAAGATGTAATCAGTTTTTTTTAATATATAATAGTGTATAATATTGTACATGGATGTATAAATACCCCTTATAATTTTATATAATATTATATATTAGGTGTATACTATTCTATATCAGGTTTAAAAGTAGGCGTAATACATAAACATGACCCTTAAATTGATTTCAACGGACAATTATGCCCTCCAATTTTGAGTGTGCACAGGTAAACACTTAAACTTGTATAAAATTGAATAAGTAGACACACTTGTCTTACATGACATAATACACATAGGACGCCACGTAGGACACAAAATTGTCATGTATGGTGTCATGTAGGACGAATGTGTCCATTTGCTCAATTTTATACAAGTTTAAGTGTCTACTTGTGCACATCCAAAGTTAAAGGTCATAGTTGTCAGCTGATGTCAAGTTAATGGTCATGTTTATATATTATACCTTAAAAATAGTTTTGTAAAAATATATATGAAAGTTTTGTATATTATTATATATTGGATGTATAATGTTATATATCGAATCATGCTGTGGGCTAAAAATTTGTAATATAAGTTTATGAGTATATTTTTGCAATATAATTGGCTAATTATATATTTTTCTCAAATTTTCCCAAAGTAGTATAGATTAGGTTACAAATATTAAGTAAGGAGGCGAAATTACTAGTCACCTATGTTAAGCAGATGAAGTTGGTCATTTGCCTTTTCCAAAGGTAAAAAACAATTCAAGTAGAAGCAATAATATCTAGGAAAGATTCTTAGAATAATTTTTTTCTTAATCAAATAGATTCTTAGAATAAATATTACTCTATCTATCCTAATTTATATGAATTACTTTCCTTTTTAATCAGCTCAAAAAAGAATGACATTTTTATATTAAGTAACAATTTAACTTTAAAAATATTCATTTTACCCTTAATGAAATGATTTATAATCGCACAAATCACTATCATTCATTTTAGATCATTAAAAGTCTCCTTTTTTTCTAGAACAATGTGTCTAGTCAAACTACCTCACACAAAATGGGACAGAGGGAGTAGTACGTTAAAGAGTAATTTTCAAGCAACAAAGCGTTTGTAGTCCAACGGTTAGGATAATTGCCTTCCAAGCAATAGACCCGGGTTCGACTCCCGGCAGACGCAATTATTATTTTTGGATATTTTGGCCAATGACATTTTTCTTTGTTATTATTTTATACTCTCTAATATATTCTATATTCTCTATCATGTTATTCTTTTGGCCAATGATATGTATAATCTGATACTACTTACTAATTGTTCAAATATGTGTTATGTGTTACTAATAGTAACACCTAGTAAAAAAACAAACGCTAAATATATATTGTTGGTGAATTTGGGTAAGCATCTCCCGTCTCCACCAACTTCCAGATAAAAAACACCAATAAAAATTATTCTTATACTACATATTATATTGTGGTAAAAACTAAATTCATTTATTATCAATGCACTTGTGGCTTGTTTATTCTTTTGTGGGCGTCTTCTAAGTAATTTCCTTTGTCACTACTTTCTGGGAGATACTATGTTTGATGAAACTTGAATTCGATTCCTAGTTCCTTTTAGAGTGGAGACTAAAGACCAGACAAAAGGATCAAAAAGAGAAAGAAAAGAAAACTTACTACCTCTGTCAAAATATGCTGGACATTTTTCGCTTTCGCTCTATGAGTTTTCAACTACAAGTAGGCCTGGGTATCGAGTTGAACTTTTTAAAGTACTGTAACACCTCGGAAGTGTAAAAGTCAATTGGAAGTTGGAATCAGAAAAGCCAGTAGGAAATATGTGAAAAGTGGACTTGTAAGGACGGGTTCAAGGAATGTGAAAGGGTCCGCGGTCAGTGAAGCCAACCTTGAGCCCGAACCTTATGAGAAATATCCAAAGGTAATGGTTTACAGACGGGTTCAAGAAAGGTGAAATGGTCCACAGTCAATGAACTCGAGCCTTGTGAAAAAATATTCTAAGGCAAGGGTCTAAGGAAGGGTTCAAGGATAGTGGAAGGGTCCATGGTCAGTGAACCCATCCTTGAACCCGAGCGTTGTGAAATATATTCTAATGTAAGAGTCTAAGGAAGGGTTCAAGGATGGTGGAAGGGTCCATTGTTTGGGAACCCATCGTTAAACCCGAGCCTTGTGAAATATTCCAAGGCAAGGGTCTAAGGAAGAGTTCAAAGATGGTGGAAGGGTCCACAGTCGGTGAACCCATCCTTCAACTCGAGTCTTGTGAAAATTATTCTAAGGCAATGATTCATGGACAGGTTCATGACCAGTAGAAGGGTCCACGGACAGTAGACCTGTCCTTGGAGATTGACTTAGAAAATCCCAATCGCCCCTCTGGTTCACGATAGCCTTCACGAACGGTGAAGTGATTAACAGTCCGTGAAAGGCTTCCAGAGAGGGTGTTTCAGCAGTTTCTAAGTCAGGGCTATTTTAGTATTTTCCTATGTATTTAATATCTAAACTATGTCATTTTGACCCTAATTAGAATCCCTATATAAGATTTTTAAGTCTTAAAATTATCCATTCTAAATTCATTCTCCTAATTCCCAAATCCTAACAAAATTCATCCTTCCTAATTCTCTCTCAAGCTAAGGAAGAAAAATCTATGGTTTCAATTCAAAGTCTTCGTTTCACCATTTCTTTTGGCTTTGATTATCAAGGTATGTGCAATTTCACCATTGAATTTCATTTATCCAATGGGTCCCAAAGGATTTCTAAGTTTCTAATTCAATTACTCCTAAACTCTAATACACTCAAATTACACATCCCTTAAGAAGTATAAGCGGTCGTCGTCAAATAAAGAACCCAACTTGGAGGTTGGGGTCGATCCCACGAGGAATATGGTCCAGATTTAATCTTAACTCACTAATATATCCGTTTAGTCAAACTATTTTTGAGACAAGTAAATAAAGGGGGGGGGGGAGGTTTGTAAGCAAATAATAGATTATTGATTAAGTAACAAGTGAGCGGGATTCAAACTTTAAGTTATCAATATGAGAGAGAAACTAGGGTATATGTGTTCCCCACAAGCTTAACACAGTAATCCTAATAATAGTAATCTTTTCCTAGTGTTTTACATGCAAAGTTGGTAAGATATGTATCTTTAAGTGATTGGTCCTCCAATAGGGAATTTCACTACGCACCTTGGTCCGACTACGAGTGTATACTTTACTAACCCTTACATTTACCGCAGATTAGACATCACATCAATGTATAGCTTAGTTTTCACCCTCGCACCAATTGACATTCGACTATTAGATAGCATCCACTAAATATATGTTGTTAATTCTTTTCTCATTCATTAACTCCTTGGTCTGGCAAGTAGGAACGAGGCGAGTTCTAACGTTTGCAATCGTTAAAAAGACTTCTAAGCGAAAGAATTACCAATACATGCATAAACACTATTCAAGAATTACACAATTATTATTCATACATTGTTAATTGTTCATGGTTCCTACAACCCTAGTTGTGGATTTAGCTACTCATGCTTGAAAGAACATAATTCATGTTTTGATAAAAAGAATTCATGAACTTACGATTAGAATAGATGAAACCAAAAATCTTCAATTGAATTTCAAAGTGAAAATCTTATAAACCAAAATTCGGAAATCAAATTGCTAAAGTTTGCAAGTTAATTCCCAAAGAAACACAAAAACTAAGAGTATACAATGTTGTCTAACCCCCCAAAACAAGGTTTATATCTCCTATTTGTAGAAAACATGTCCTAAATAAAAAGGAAACAAAATAAGGAAATAAGTTGTCTAGAACGCGGCTTCAAGTGACGACCTTAGGATTTTTCATCAGGAACTAGAACTTCAACTCTTTGAACCCATTGACGGATGTGCAGGACGGCCCGTGGGTCGACCTACGATCCGTCAGTTGCTTCGTAGTTCCACACTTGGTCAGAATTCCCTGATGCTCCATCTACGCCTACCCAACGACGGTCCGTGGATCACTCTGTGGGTGACTCCTTCTGCATAATTTCAGCTATCATCTCCATCAACTGCATACCAAGCTTATTTCCTGCAAACATGATACAAAACACATTATTTCTAATACAATATAGCCCTAGACACACACAACTTCTAAGTGAAATGCATCAAAAATACCGTAAACTCACGGTATATCAACACCCTCAACTTAAACTTGTTGTTTGTCCTCAAGTGACACACTAAAACTCTAAACGACACTTGTGTAGAAGCAAACATACATACTCAAGCAATCACATGGCCTTTTCAATCCATTCCATTTCCTTAGTGCAAATCTTTTCATTTAGACTCAACAAACTAACTCATACAGATCAAAACATGATATAGATCGACCAACAGACTCCACAACATACACATTTCACAATCACCAAGGTATCAATTTTCCAACAATGTAATTAGTGCCCTCGCTTCAAAAGAAATCCTTTTTTCACACAATTGATAAGCCTTTCAAGTTTTAGGATTCATTCAACACTCACGCTCAGAAGTGAATTCAAGTACAATTAGTGCTCAATACCATATGCTTGCCTTTATTTTCACTGCTTAGACTCTCCAAACTAGTTGCTAGGATCACTATAAAACTTTCTTAGCTTGTAACGTAGGCTTAGAGTCAAGTATGATATATTTGGGTACTTTTTAGTGACTTTCTGCCCTCCTTGACATTACATTGACTTTTTACCTCTTTTCTCAACATATTCTTGACATCCTTTCATTTTACTTTCTTTTCCTTGACTCTCTTCAACACAGATGTGAACTTTATAGCTCTTATTTTTCACTTTCTTCTTTTTCTTTCACTTTATTTTTCTTTATTTTTTTTTCCAGCACTTTTGTTTTTCATCTTTTTGCTTCTTTTGCACAAAGTCACATCTTTTTCTTTTCTGTTTCTCTCTTCAACACAAAACTCTTTTCATACCTTTTTTCTTTTGGTTTCTTTTTTCACAGCCACCCTCAACTTATGTGTTTAACATGCGTTGAGGTGCACAATATCCGATGTCGAACCAGGGCCAAGATCAAGGTAACTTTTGAATTAGCCACCCTCAAGTTAGGCTTTTGGCCTAAGCAAGGTGCACATGTCCAAGGAGGGATTGAGACCAAAACAATTATTTTAGGGAAGGTGAGTTAGGTGAATTGAAAGAAGTGGTCTATATTAGGCTCAAATATTTGGATCAAAGGGAACATTTATTTCATTTGGTTGGATCATTTTAGGCTTGAATGGACTTATTTTGAACAAGGGTCTATAATCATTTCCCAACTTCTTGCCTATATTATCTTAGCAGGACCAATGGGGCAAGTTCTAGATTGGCACACACTGCATGAACATTCAAGCTTTTCTCACACACTTGGCACATTTCGATTACCAAGTTCAAGTTTTAGCTTAAGTCATGAAGTCAAATCAGTTTCCTATCATGTCATATTGAGATCCAACACATTCAACTTATCAAGCTTAAAGATCTAGCATATTTCAAACTTTTTGGACATGAATAATTTTTTTCATGCTTTTTATGCCATCATGCTTTTCATTTTGTTTAACTTACTTCTACACATACATTCCTAAAATGTCGGTTCAACAGAAATTAACACAGGCCCATGGGGAAAAAAACATAGACAAGAAAACCCCAAGAGAGGATTATGAGTAGGGTTACTCAGACTTCACCCTATCACTCATAATCCATTTACCCCACCCCCAACAAAATAAGGTGCAATTGTCACCAATGCTCAAAAATCAAAAGTAAAGCGTAGGGTGAAGCAAACCTATGGCGCATATGCGCCGAAGACCTCTCAAGAAGCAAGTGGATCCATTTTACCAGAGCCCACTGGATTATCACTAGGAACGCACTCCCATCAACTATCCCAGCACCATTAGTAGTGCTCACATTGCCAGATGGGCCAACACATACCTCGCAGGTCCGCTGCTGTCTCATATCCTCATCCATTAACGATGCCCTCGTGACCTCCTCTAACTGCTGGTGCTTCTTCTTTCTCAATCGATGAGCCTCATCAGTGTCGGTAGTGCGGTCGGAGCAGAGGCGCTTCCCAGCAGTGCGGGAAGAGTTCGGTGGTGGCATGTAATCGTTAAATAAGGCAGACATCACCACAGTATCATCCTCATATTTGGGCAACCTCTAGTGCAGACTCGGGAGGGGCTAAGAGGGTATCAAGATCAACATGAAGGCTAGCCAACTTTGTATGAAAGGTATCCAAATCAATAGTCAGGGCCGACATCTCCAAGACTCGCAACTCGAATGCATCCAGGCACTTATGAATGTCCTGAGTCTTCTGGTCCATCAGCTGCTCCATCCTGGCCTCAAACTGCTTAATAGAACGTTACATCCATGGCCTAATATGTTGTAACAGTATGGCCATCTATGTCTCCAACTTTAGAACTCGAGCTAGAGAAACGGGAGTGGACCCAGAAGAGGGAGTGGATCGGGGCCTGGCTAGTGGCTGGAGATGGTGGAACTGGAGCATCTGCTGACGGGGCCAGAATGGTGGTGTCATCATCCTGAATTCGCAGCTAGGTAATCCCCCAAGGGTGGTACAGGAACATAAGGCTCTCTTTGTGGGGCAGCTAAGTTGGTGTCATCCCGAATGAGGTCAATGTCCAGAGTCTTGGTCGTAGTAAGCAACCGGTCATAATGACAAACGGGGACGAAAGCATCCCTGCAGAGCTGGAAGACGAGGCACGGGAAGGGCAGGGTAGTGGTGGCCTTGAAGGCCCTCTCATGAATCTCCGCAATCAGGATGCGGGCAAAGTCAACCTCCAAACCTGCTAGAAAGGCTGCAACCATCACGGCTCGGTCCCATGTGACCACATTGTCCACCTGAGTCAGGGACAGTCGATTTCAGACCAGCAACCAGAAGAATTTCACAGTGAAGCTCAGTGTAGCCTTTTTTATACCCAGGCTAGGAGTCTTAACCCACTCATCACGCTCTACATCATCAGCAATGTGATGGGATAACAACCTCAAAAGAGACTCCCTCTGATTGGCATTTCAGTGAAACTCCCCACTCTGTACGATTCCCATCCTGTAGTCGTACTCACTCGTATTAATCGACAAAATGTTGGCTGGGCCATAGTTAAAATGTCGGATCGTGGCCTCAGAGATGTCAACTGTGAAACCTCGTACTAGTGTGGCTCAAGTGGAGACTGAGTCTCGGGCTTGACCCATTTGCTGATGGAATTTCGGACAGTGGCATCATACGAGGCATAAAACTCTCAGACTATCTCCTCGATGTATCTCCCTGGGCTACGTTCCATCCACTCATATATGTGCCATCGGAAGAGCTTCTCGATGACTGGTGCGGTGTGGAGGCCACCTTGAGAACCCGACGCTCCTCAGTGACTAGTCTAGCTATCTTGTCATGCTCATTCAGCATGCGAGCATCTTTGTATATCTGGTATTGTTCCTTCACACACCACCTGTTTGGATCCGTAGTAACCGGTGCAGGCTCAAAATTGGGGGGCACTGTAATATCTCTCATTCTATCATCCTCGGAGGAAGAGGCGGTGCTTCCGCTAGGGTTGGAGCCAGATTGCGACTCAAAGCCATCTTGTGATCCGATCGGTATGGCCTCCTCTTCAGACTGGGGGCAGTGACCTCATCGGAGTTCACCTGCTGGGCTCTAGGCCGAGTAGTGTGGGGAGCAGTAGGTGAGGTTCTGGTGGCCGGAGGAATGTACTATTCATCATCATCATCGATCAGGCATTGAGAAGGAGCTTCGGATTTAGAGTTTCACTTTGCGGCGTAGGTGGGAGATTGCTTAGGATCCATGGTACCTGTGGAAACTTAGTTAGTACCAAAACAAGGCAATAAAATACATGGAAGAATTTTAGAACAAGAAACGGACCCAAACAAAAACTTAAAAAATTATGGACAGTAGTTGAACTGTCGACCCACGGTGGGCACTTACGGTCCATCGATGGAACGACGGTTTATGGGTCTCCTCCGTAGGTCAGAGTACCCAAAATTGGGTCTCTCATGTGGGAACCACGGATGTGCAGAACGGTCTGTCGATGGAACGACAGACCGTAGTACATACCGTGGTTCTACACTTGGTCAAAAAATTATGCGCAAGTGACCCACGTACCTCGACCTACGGTCCGTGGGTTGGAGTCGTGGGTCAGTTTTGTGCTAGGTTTTAGAACTTAACTCCCACTTCATGCCTTTTTTTCCAACAATTACACAAACAAACTAGGTCTACACATGCATTTCAACATGTAATTTGGTAGTTAATCATCTTTAGGGTTTTGTTGACACAAATTTCACCATTTTAACAAACCAAAACATACGAACCCTAAGTCAAAACTTCCAATTTGGCCTATTACTTGATTTAGGTGGTTATAATTTACAACACACTCATATAACGTCATTCCAAAGGTGTTTATAACTACAATTTAACATTCAAACACATGCATTACAACCCAAGGTCAAGTTCATTGTTGTGATTTCAATGTGAAACTATGAAATGAACAAAGTTAGGGGAAATCAACTTACCTTACAAGTAATCAACAATAGTAAGTGTGTGATTGACTGTAAAAACTCCTAAACCAACATGGACACCGAACCCGGATCGTGAATTCGCTTTGGGAGAGGATGGGAATAATTTGGGTGAGAATAGAGATATGGGAGATGAGATGGGGTTATGGGATGTGGAAGTGATGAGAATAAGTGTTTTGGGGTTAATTATGAGGGAAATGATCAATTGTAATGGTTGGGGACAAAATATGGTGGGGGGAATGTTTTAAAAATGAAGGGTTTTAATAAAAAAAGGGTTCGGGTCGGGTCGGTAGAAACCCTAGGTTGGACCCACGAGACCCCATTGACGTGGTTCGTAGACCACTGCACAGTTGTTTTCTACAGTTGTTGCCTTTCGTCCCTTCACACGTAGCAACCATTAGGACTTTTTTTTTATACATTTTCTGGACACTTTTTAGACACGAACTCTAATCTATATCTAGCCAACACTAATACACAAATAAAACACCTATTTAAAGAGCTACAAAAATCAAAATAAAAGAAGAAAACTCCTATATCAAAAAGAAAAACCTATAGCTAGCTAGATTGTACATCTTGGGTTGCCTCCCAAGCAGCGCTTGATTTAACGTCGCGGGACAATGCATATCCCTTGATTACTCAGACTTCATCAAGGTGCCTTGCCTTTATCACTACATTGACACTCTCAGAATTTCCCATGTAGCTTTTTATCCTTCGCGCCTTGAACCTTGTCCCTTTCCTTTTCTCGAGCTCAACCACTCCATGTGGGGACACTTGGGTCACTCTAAATGGTCCAGTCCACTGGGACTTGAAACTGCTAGGAAACCAGCGCAACCTTGAGTTAAACAAAAACACCAGATCACCAGGAGCTAGTTTGTGCTTTCCTATCTTTTGATCATGGTGCTTTTTCGCTTTGAACAAGGCTGCACCTAATTTCTCCTTACTAGACAATTCAGCACCTTGTCCCACAATGTGACTTACCACAGAGATCGATTTAAGATTACTCTCCTGCTTCATAGACCTACAAATGTTAAAGGTCGCCTCCTTCTTATTCAGTCAGAACTTCATCTGCCCTCTCTCCATATCGACTAAGGCATGTCCAGTAGCAAGGAATGGTCTCCCTAAGATGATGGGACCCTCAAAGTCAACCTCTCAATCTTGAAGCACTCCAATGGGCTTCTTCACAATTCTATCAGCCATAAGTAAACACATTACAATTGGCTTTTTGGAGCCCTTAAACCCAACTTCTTATAAATCGACAATGGCATCAAATTAATACTGGCATCCAAATCACACAAGGCCTTTGCAAAGTGCATCTTACCGATGGTGCAAGGAATAGTGAAAGCTCCAGGATCCTCTTTCTTTTGCACCAGTGACCTCGTAGATATGACACTATAATGTTGCAACTTCTCATCACTCTCAAAATTGACATCCCTCTTTTTGGTTACCAAATCCTTCATGAATTTTGCATACCCAGACATTTGCTCCAAATCTTTTATCAATGGGACTTTGATGGAAAGTTGTTTCAACATAGTTATGAACCTGCGGTATTTTCCTTCTTTAGTTTTCTGCACTAACCTCTGTGGGATAGGAGGTGGAGGTCTAGGCATGGGAACAATCTTTTGAGTTAACTCAGCCTCCTTTTCTGCGGCATCTTTCATCTCTCCAGTAACCTCAATCTCATCCTCACCTGTTTCTACCACTTTTTCAACATAGATGGTATGGGGGGGTTAATAGTTTGTTTTCCTCCGTGAGTCGTGATTGCCATACAATGACCATTATTTTTCAGATTCTGGATGGTGTTGCTGGGAACTGTTCCCAATTGTCACAGATTCACAGTAGCAGACAATTGACTAAATGGATGCTCAAGTTGCTTTATCGACACTGTATGGGCATTAATGTTCTGGCCAATTTTGGACAACTCAGTGCACATCTCTTTCACATTCTGATCAGTAGTATCAAACTTCTTCATCATCTTTTGCATCATATCCTAAACGTGAGACATACTACCCCCAACTTCTCTATTATCAGATTCCCTGTTCCCAGGTGGAACATAGGGCCTAATTCTCTTATTCATGTTACCATAGTTGTTCCGATTGTAGATGTTATCACGATTGTAATTCCCATCCCAATTCTTTTCGATTATAGTTTCCATAGTTCCGACCTTGGTTTCCTTGACCTTGGAACCTTGGGTGTTGGTTTGGAAACCCCTCGTCTGATCATTCACCAAATATGCATTTTCCTCATAGTAACATTCCTCAACTGGTGGTGGTGGAGCTCTAGTTAGGTAATTTACCGCATTCACCATTTCTAGACCTTGGGTCACATGATTTAATACCAAGCCCAGTTTTGTCCTCATTTGAGCCATTTCCTCACGAATGTCATCATTAGATTGACTAGGTGCAACTTGAACTGCAAATGTGCTCCATGCCTTATTATTCCAGGAAATCTTCTCCAGTTTCTTAGCGATCTCCTCAAAAGCACACTCACCATATGATCCTTCAGCAATAGTGTCTAGCACAACCTTTCCATTGTCATTCTGGCCTCTGTAGAAATACTCCTTCAGTTACTCATCATTGATGCGGTGATTCAGAACACTTCTTATGAATGCAGTGAACCTATCCCATGAACTGCTTACAGACTCTCCAGGTAGTGCTACAAAATTGTTCAGTTTGTCCTTGTGATTTAGCTTCTTCGACAACGGGAAAATACTTTGCTATGAACACTTTATGCAATTGGTTCCATGTATGAATTGAGTTATATGGAAGCTCAGAAAACCACACCGCAGCATCACATGTCAATGATAAAGGGAAGACTCTCAAACCTATGACATTTGTATCCAACTTTGGTCGTCCCACACAACTCTTGCAAACACTTCTCAATTTAGCCATGTGACCATGCTGATCATCCGAAGCTAGACCAAAAAACAACCCCTTGTTGTAAGCATTTGCATCACGCTTCTGGTCACCACAAATGTATGCCCTGGAGGTAGATGAGGGAGAACAATAGGTCTTTTTGATTCAACTGTATTAAAGTCGACCCTGTAGTTATCATGCGACCTTGGTTCTGGTGGATTCGGTACCCTCAATGCATCTCCGAGTAGATTACCACCACGAGCATTCTCATTATTCACTCCATCCTCATGCTCCTCTATGATTGGATTACTATGGACCCCTTGATTTGCCATTTTTCTCAAAGTCTTGCATAGTTCAAGATCGTATAGGGTCAATGGTTCACATCGACTCAGTGTACTTGGAGGCATACACTAGAATAGAAACCTATAGAAAAAAAAGAAAAAAAATGTAAAATCAGGAAATAATTGACTAAAGTTCAATAATGTAGTTAAACTTAATCTAAAAGCCTTATTCCCTAGCAGCGGCGCCAAAATTGGATACGCTCAAATTACATTTCCCTAAAGAAGTATAAGCGGTCGTCGTCAAATAAAGAACCCAACTTGTAGGTTGGGGTCGATCCCACGAGGAATATAGTTCAGACTTAAACTTAACTCACTATTATATCCGTTTAGTCAAACTATTTCTAAGACAAGTAAATAAAGGGGGGTTGTAAGCAAATAATAGATTGTTGATTAACTAACAAGTGGGCAGGATTCAAACTTTAAGTTATCAATATGAGAGAGAAACTAGGCGATATGTGTTCCCCACGAGATTTTAATGCAGTAATTATAATAATAGTAATCATTTCCTAGTGTTTTACATGTAAAGTTGGTAAGATAAGTATCCCTAAGTGATTGGTCCTCCAAATAGGGAATTTCACTACGCACCTTGGTACGACTACGAGTGTATACTTTACTAACCCTTACCTTTACCTCAAATTAGACATCACATTAATGTATGTCTTAATTTTCACCCTCGCATCAATTGACATTATACTATTAGATAGCATCCAATAAATATATGTTGTTAATTCTTTTCTCATTCATTACCTCCTTGGTCCGACAAGTAGGAACAAGGCAAGTTCTACCATTTGCAACCGTTAAAAAGACGTCTAAGCAAAAGAATTACCAATACATGCATAAACACTATTCAAGAATTACTTAATTAGTATTCATACGTTGTTAATTACTCATGTTTCCCACAACCCTAGTTGTGGATTTAGCTACTCATGCTTGAAAGAACACAATTCATGTTTTGATAAAAAGAATTCATGAACTTACGATTAGAGTAGATGAAACCCGAAATCTCCAATTGAATTGTAAAGTGAAAATTTTATAAACCGAAATCCAGAAATTAAATTGCTAAAGTTTGCAAGTTAATTCCCAAAGAAACACAAAAACTAAGAGTATACAATGTTGTCTAACCCCCAAAAATTGAGGTTTATATCTCATATTTATAGAAAATGTGTCCTAAATAAAAAAGGAAACAAAATAAGGAAATAAGTTGTCTGGAATGCAACTTCAAGTGACGACTCGACCGATGGACCGTAGGTCCCCTTCTGTGACTCCATACTTAGGATTTTTCATTAGGTACTAGAACTTCAACTCTTTGTACTCATCGACAGATGTGCAGGACGACCCGTGGGTCGACCTACGATCCGTCAGTTGCTTCATAGTTCTACACTTGGTTAGAATTCCCTGATGTTCCATCTACGCCTGCCCAACGACGGTCTATCACAGGACCTACGGTCCGTGGATCACTCTGTGGGTGGATCTTTTTGCATAAATTTAGCTATCATCTCCATCAACTGCATTCCAAGCTTATTTCCTGCAAACATGATACAAAACACATTATTTCTAATACAATATAGCCCTAGACACACATAACTTCTAAGCGAAATGCATCAAAAATACCGTAAACTCTCGGTATATCAAACTGCTTAGGGTTTCCTGTGATCTTCATGTGTATTAATTGATGTTGATTTGATTGTTCACTTTATATCTTCCTGTGCATGTCTTAATTAAACTACACGATTTCCCATTGATTTCTATAAGACACATGCATTTTTCATGATTTTGACTATGATATTATAAAGATATGAGTTTATGAAGTAAACTATGGATTTGTGGAGGATGATTTATGAAAGTTTATGCATGATTTTTGAAAAGATGTTATATAATCTAATGGTTGCTTTCAATATAAGCATAAATGAAATTGTGAAGGGTTTTCTCATATTAAAAAATCGTGAATGGAGAAATATTTTCTCACACATGGTTTAAGGAGTTACTCTTTAATGATTTGAGCTTGGAATTGGTAACTAAATTGTGTTTTTCCATGTACGATTATTATGTTTATGAAATTGACTATTCCATTGGGATTTAACTTAGCAACGAGAGAACTTTGAGGTGAAACTCAAATAGGCCAGTCTCTAGTAGTAACCTCTAAATCCAAACTGTGTGCCCCCTTAGGATTGTCTTAATTAACATTTCTAGTGGATCCACAAATAGTATATGATATGATACGCAATCCTACCTTGGCAAGTAGACTCTACCTTCTTGTTGTGGGAGTTACATTGGATTCCATGTTATATCTCACATGGTCTATTGTCAGTTAAAGCTAATATCCAACAAAATGAACTAAGTTACTTTCTAATATTTTATGAAGCTTTCATATGATTCTAAGATGCATTGACCATGTTCATATTTTATGATTCTTCTTGAAAGGTTTTACTATGTTTAACTTGGTCATGCATATCTCATATTATGTCCTTTTATGATCATATTTTTGTGTTTATGCATATCCCTCACACTTAGTACATTCCATGTACTAATGCATACTTTTGCCTACATTGTCTAATAATGTAGGGTGTGAGGCTTTCTCTCCTCCCGCTTGTGGCTAGATTCAGATTTTCTGCATTTGAAGATTTGGTGAGTCTTCATGTTCTGAGGACTATGTCACATTTACTTAATTTTCATATGTTTTAGTTTCAGACATTGCACATGGTGTACGGGTTACATCCTGACCACTTTTTTGATGTATCAGATTGGCTTGTCGAGACTATGTTAGACTTCCACTTTTATGTCAAACTCTTAAATAATATGATACTTTCTAGTTTTGTCTATTATATTGTGTTGGATGTATGTCAAGTGTCTTGTTTAGAGCCTCTTTGGGTCTTATATGTCATGTCACATCTAGGGTATACTTTGGGTCGTGCTAAACTTGGTATTCAGACACAAGGTTTAGAATGATCCTAGTAAGTCTTACAAGCCATGTTGAGTAGAGTCTTGTTCATGAGTGTGAAGCGTACCACATTTAAGAATATTAGGTTATAAAACGTTAAGGAAACTTTACTTCTTTCACTACTCTACACTTGTGCCATAAAGTTTATCTCTATAAAAGGTCATTTTCTTAATTCTTGTCTGATGCTTTTCAAGATATGGCCTCCTCAAAGAGCTTATGTGAGAAGGAATGTGGCTAATAATATGGAGACCGAGGTTTCTAAGCCTCGGTTGACCTTTTGGCCCAGCAAGTGACTCCCGCCGTATTTTGAGCCATTTTTCAAATGTTGGCTCAAGCTATGTTGACCCAAGTGAATAGAGAAGTCATTGCTCCCATGAGCTCAAATGTGGGTACGACGACAACAAGGATATGGGAATTCACTAGGATGAATCCTTTTGAATTCCATGGTTCCATGGTTCCAAGGTTCATGAGGATCCTCAAGAATTCATTAATAAGGTATGTAAGATAGTGGGAATTACGGGAGTGTCAATGGTGGAAAAGGCAGAATTGACCGCTTACCAACTCAAATGTGTTGCTCAAATTTGGTTCAACCAATGAAAGGAAGATAGGGTGGTTGATGCAGGTCATCTTGATTGGGACAAATCTAAAGGGGCTTCTCTTGATCGATTCTTTCCTCTTGAGATGAAAGAAGCAAAGGTGCTTGAATTCGTTAATCTTTGTCAAGGAAATATGAGTGTGGATAAATATGCATTGAAGTTCACTCAATTGGATAAGTATGCTCCGATAATGGTTATCGACTCTAGGGCAAAAATGAGTAAGTTTGTGTTGGGTGTTTTCGATTTAGTTATCAAAAAATGATGAAATGCCATGTTGATTAAGGAGAAGGATATCTCTCGTTTCATGATACATGCCGAACAAATTGAAGAGGAAAATTCAAAGGAAAGGGAAAGAGAGTACAAGAAGGCAAGGGTTGGTAATGGCGACTTTTCTCATTCGAGGTCCGGTGGACATGGGCGTCCTCAATTTTGGCAAAACTTTTTCGGTCAAGGTTCTTCCAATGCTCCGACATCTAATTTCAATAAATATAGGGTGTCTAACCCTAAGCCTCAAGGGGGTGGAGCTAATGGATCTTCTATTCTCCTTTGCCAAATGTTTGGTAAGAGTCACTCAGGAAAAAATATTTAGTCGGTATGGATGGTTGCTTTGATTGTGTAAAAAGTGGTCACAAAGTGAAGGATTGTTTGTTGCAAGCTAGCAAGATAAGGATGACATGCAAGCTCAGCCTAGTGGTTCTGATTTGGGTGTTCCTCGTCGGAATAAATTTTATGCTCTTCATACCCGATTTGATCATGAAGGTTCTCCAAATGTGCTGACTGGTATGTTGAAAGTATTTCATTTTAGTGTGTATTTTTTTCTTGATTCGGGTGCTATGTTATCATTTGTTACCCCTTATTTGTCCATGAGATTTGATGTTAGTTCCAAAATCTTTTCTAACCCCTTTCATGTCTCTACTCTTATTGGTGATTCTGTTATTGTTAAAAGATTTTATATAAATTTCCTTATTTTTATTTTTCATATAGTCACTCATGTTGATCTTGTAGAGCTTGATATGTTATAGTTTGATATTATTCTAGGGATGGATTGGTTTCATGAATTTTATGCTTCCATAGATTGTAGGACCCAATTGGCCATATTAAAGGTTCCGAATGAACTTATTATGTCATGGGAAGGGGAAAATTATGTTCTTAAGGGTCAATTTATATCTTGCCTAAAATCTAAGAAAATGATTTCTAAGGGTTGCATTTATCATCTTGTTAGGGTTAAAGATACAGATTCTGAAACCCCCTACTCTTGAGTCAGTTCCTATTGTAAATGAGTTTCTGGAAGTATTTCCCAATGATCTTCCTTGTATTTCTCAAAAAGGGAAATATACTTTGGTATTGACCTTCTCCTAGATATGCAACCTATTTTTGTTGTTTATTACCGTACGGCCCCAACAGAACTTAAGGATTTAAAGGATCAATTGAAGGATTTGTTAGATAAGGGTTTCGTAAGACTGGATATCTTTGTTTGTAAGAAACATGGTTCTCTCCAAATATGCATTGACTATCGGCAATTAAATAAGGTTACCATAAAAAAAATAAGTATCCTATTCCAAGGATTGATGATTTGCTTGACCAACTCCAAAGAGTGAGTTACTTCTCTAAGATTGACATTCGATCGGATTATCACCAATTGAGGGTGAAGGAGTATGACATTCTAAAGACAGATTTTTGAACTCGATATGGTCACTATGAGTTCTTCATAATGTATTTTGGTTTGACTAATTTCCCAACGACGTTCATGGATTTGATGAATAGGGTCTTCAAGAAATATCTTGTTATGTTTGTAATTGTATTTATTGATGACATCTTCAATTACTCACGGAGTGAGGATGAGCATGTTGAGCATTTGAGGATTGTATTGCAAGTTCTCAAGGATTGTGAATTATATGCTAATTTTAGCAAGTGTGAGTTTTGGTTGAGGTTTATGGCTTTCCTTGGCCATATTGTCTCCGGTGAAGGTATTCAAATCGATCCTAAGAAGACTGAGGTAATGAAGAATTAACCTAGACCTTTGTCTGCTTCAAATATACGGAGGTTCTTGGGTTTAGCCAAATATTATAGTAGGTTTATGAAATGATTTTCCTCTATTTCTTCACCTTTGACGACATTGACTCAAATGAATGCAAAATTTCTATGGTTGTAAGCTTGTGAGAAGAGTTTCCAGTAGTTGAAGGGTAGACTCACTTCAACCCCTATTTTGACGTTACCAAAATGATTGAATGGTTTTGTGGTTTTTTTGTAATGTTTCTCAGATTATTATTTGTTGTGTTTTGATGCAACATGGGAAAGTCATCTCTTATGCTTCAAGGCAATTGAAGGTGCATGAAATGAATTATCTGGCTTATGATTTAGAGTTAGAGGCGGTAGTGTTTGCTCTAAATATTTGGAGACATTACTTATATGTTGTTCATGTAGATGTGTTTACCGACCACAAAAGCTTGAGTTAAGTGTTCACTCAAAGGGATTTAAATATTCACCAAAAGAGATGGATTGAGTTATTGAAGGACTATGACATCAGTGTCCTTTATCATCTCGGTAAACTAAATGTGGTGGCGGATTCTCTTAGTCGACTATCGATAGGAAGTGTTGCTCATGTTCAAGATGGTAAGAAGGAGTTAGTTTTTGATATTCATAGATAAACCTGATTAGGTGTTCGTTTGGTCGATCTAGTGAAAGTGGTCTGACTGTTCAAAATGGGTCGGAATCATCTTTTGTATCGGATGTAAAGGTTAAGTAAGATTTTGGCTTATATTAGCTTATTTAAAGAAGTCGATTTCAGAAAAAGCCATTGAGGCTTTCTCTGGGGAAAGAGATGGTGTACTTCAATACCAAGGTCGATTGTGTATTTAGAATGTTGATGAGTTGAGAAATCAAATTTTGACAAAAGCTCACAGTTCTCAGTATTCTATTCACTCGAGAGCCACTAAGATGTACCGTGATTTGCAGAAGGTTTAATTGTGAAATAGGATGAAGAAGGATATTGCGGAATTTGAGGCTAAATGTCCGAATTATCAACAAGTAAAAGTAGAGCATCCAAAACTGAGTGTTTTAGTTCAAGATATTTGTATTCCCACATAGAAGTGGGAAGATTTGAATATTGAAATCATAACGAGTTTACCTCGTACTCGTCGTCATCTTGATTCTATTTGGGTCATTATGGGTCGTATGACGAAATTGACTCGTTATGACTTCATTCTCGGTAGAAGAATACGCCAACATTTATATTAAGAAAATGGTAAGGTTTCATGGGGTGCATTTTTCCATTATCTCCGATCATGGTACTCCGTTTACATCTCAGTTTTGGCGGTCGTTTAGAAGGGTTTTGGTACCCAAGTGAAGCTTAGCATAGTTTTAATCCTTAGACCGATGAATAAGTCGAATGTACTATTCAGAATTTGAAAGATATATTAAGAGCTTGTGTGATTGACTTTGAAGATAATTGAGATGATCATTTGCCTTTGATTACGTTTGCTTATAATGATAGTTATCACTCTAGCATTGGAATGACTCCATTTGAGTCCATCTATGGTATGAGGTGTAGGTCTCTTATTAGTTGGTTTTAAGTTGGTGAGGCCGCTTTGATAGGGCCCGAGTTGGTGTATGAGACCATTGAAAAGGTTTGACTTATTTTTTAAAGGTGTAAAACGACTCAAAGTCGAAAAAAGTCTTATGCCGATGTTAGAAGAAGAGAGATTGATTTTGATGTTGATGATTGGGTCTATTTAAAAATCTCATCCATGAAGGGTGTGATGAGGTTTGTAAAGAAAAGGAAGCTTAGTCCCCGATATGTGGGCCCATATTAGATTTTGAGGCGTATTGGCAAGATTACTTATGATTTAGAGTTACCTAATGATTTAGTATCGATGCATCCAGTATTCCATGTCTCATTGTTGAAAAAGTGTGTTGTAGATCTGACGACCATTGTGTCTTTGGAAAGTTTTGGAGTTAAAGAAAGTATTTCTTATGAAAAGGTTCTAGTTGAAAGTTTAGAGCAACAAGTTCAAAATTTGAGAAATACAGAAGTTGCTTCCGTGAATGTATTTTAGAGGAAACAATTAGTTGAGGTTTCTACTTGGGGGTCAAAGTCGATATAATGTCCAAGTATCCTCATTTATTTCCCTCCGCTGCTCCTATTCTAGCTTGAGGTATTATTCCTCATGATTCATTTTTTTTCAAATTCATGCATTTTAGTTGTTCTCAAGTTTTCTTATGCATGCATATTCATTAAAAAAAACTTGATTTTGATGTTCTGATTGAGCTTGGAGTGATTCCCATGCTTATGTGCATTATGTGAAGTTTGCATTCATGTTGAGTTGTTAGTTTCCTCCTGCACTATTCATGTTAGCTTGAGTCTTATTAGAGGATGAATATTCCCAAGGGGGAGATATTGTAACACCTCGGAAGTTTAAAAAGTCAATTGGGAGTTAGAATGAGAAAAACTAGTGGGAAATCTATGAAAAATGGACTTATAAGGATGGGTTCAATAAAAGTGAAAGGGTCCACGATTAGTGAACCCAACGTTGAACCCGAACCTTATGAAAAATATCCTAAGGCAATGTTCTACGAACGAGTTCAAGGAAGGTGAAAGGGTTCACGATCGGTGAACCCATACTTAAATATGAGCCTTGTGAAAAATATTCTAAGGCATGGGTCTAAGGAAGAGTTCAAGGACAATGGAAGGGTCCACGGTCAGTGAACCCATCCTTGAACCTGAGCCTTGGAAATTTTTAAGGACGGTGGAAGGGTACACAATTTGTGAACCCATCATTGAACCCGAGCCTTGTAAAAATATTGTAAGGCAAAGGTCTAATGAAGGGTTCAAGGATAGTGGAAGGGTCCATAGTCGGTGAAACCATTCTTGAACTCGGCCCTTGTGAAAATTATTTTAATGCAATGATTCACGGACAGGTTCATGACTTGGAGATTGACTTGGAAAATCTAGACCCTCCTCTGGTTCACGATAGGCTTCACGGATGGTGAAGCAATTAACAGTTCGTGAAAGGCTTCCATAGAGTATGTTTCGACAGTTTTTAAGTCAAGGCTATTTGGATATTTTCCTATGCATTTAGTACTTAAACTTTTTTCGGTTTGACCCAAATTATAATCCATGTATAAGATTTATAAGTCCTAAATCAATTTTAAAGTCATTAGGATCCCAAATCCCAACCAAATTCATCCTCCTCAATTCTCTCTCAAGCTAAGAAAGAAGAAGCTAGGTTTCAATTCAATCTCTTCAATTCACCATTTCTTTTGGGCTTTGATTATCAAGGTATGTGCGATTTTACCATTGGATTTCATTCATCCAATGGGTCCCAACGGATTTCTAAGTTTCCAATTTAATTTCTCCTAAATTGCTTAGGATTTCATGTGATCTTCATAGGTCTTAATTAATGTTGATTTAATTGTTCAATTTAAATTTTCCTATGCATATCTTGATTAAACTACATGATTTCCTATTGATTTATATAATACCCATGCACTATTCATGATTTTGACCATGAATTTAGGAACATATGAGTTTATGAAGAAAGATATGGATTTGTGAATGATGATCTATGAAATTTTATGCATGATTTATGAAAAGATATTTTATGATCTAAAGTTTGCTTTCAAGATAAGCGTCAATGAGGTGTTTTGGTTTTTTCCTATTTCGTTTAACCCTTAAGCTACGTCGTTTAGACCCTAAATTATGAGGTTTTAGTCAGTTTAAGCCTAGAAACATAACTAGAACTTACCTAAGTCAAATCATTAATCAAACTTAGAAAAATTAGAACGTTAAGAGGAGAAAGAAGTCAAGAATCCTACTTCAAGAACGCAACAAGTTTTCTTCAGTTCCAGCCCAGAAATCAAAGGATTTCTCCGTGGAATTCATCACCAGGTATGTGGGATTTCACTAGTGGGTTCCTTTCACCCATTAAGTCCCTAGTTTTCAGTCAGTTTCTTGATTTCCTTATCATGACTAGACCTAGGGTTTCTTGAATGTTAGAATTATGGGTTTCTTAACTGTTAGAATGATCCAAATCATATTATTATGTTAATATTCAGTTTATTGCATGAATTCCAGAAATCTAGCTATGTATTTCTTTAGTTCTTGAATTACACATGCTAGGTCAGATATTTCAGTTATTCAGTTATACATGCCTCAGTTTATGAATGCATCATTATCAGATTAATTGTTGCATTCTCAGTTTTGCATGTTCAGTTTTGAGCTAT
>JAJOOS010020210.1:0-17228 GCA_029582725.1 Solanum chiquidenum | reverse complement strand
AACTTTCAAAGTGCACAAGTAGACACTTCAACTATCCAATTCTTAAACAAAAAAACACGCGAATCCAACCTGGCATAACGCGTGATTGAGACGCAATTCAGGCGCGTCAGGGGTATTTTTCAAGGCCCACAACAGTAAAAAAAAAAAAACAGAAATGACAATTTTACCCTTAATGAATTCCTTTTAAATATATCTTTATTTTTTTTTAAACTGAAAATAAAATAAAATAAAGATATATTTAAAAGGACAAATCAAAATCCCATTTTTCTTCTTCCTAATTCTAGTACTCAAGCTTTTTTTCTCTTTTTGTGCACAATTTCTAGTCGTTTTTTATGTCAAATCTTCACAATTTTACTTTAATTTGCAAAGAAATTAGGGCTAGGGCTCCGCTGATGTTGAGTGAAAATCGAGCAAATTGGGAAAAGAAAATACGACCCTACCTACCCTTTTGTATTTTAATTTCTTCTTTTTTTTAATTATAAAATACGTGTAACTTTTTAATTATGTGGCAGCCACTGAGTGGCTCAATAAGCCACGTAGGAGCGTTTGTATATCACACAATTTGGCTGTTGGATTCGCGTGTTTTTTTGTTTAAGAATTGGATAGTTAAAGTGCCTACTTGTGCACTATGAAAGTTAGAGATCATACTTAAAATTTGAAGCCAAGTTTAGGGTCCAATTTATGTATTATGCCTTTTAAAAATACAGTGAGTCCAATGCTAAGACCGTTAAATTTTAAACACGGGATCCGCCTCCGCCTAACATAAGGTTCTCATGTTATCTTGTGCATGCTCTTGATATCCAGAATTGTTTTTGGACAATCCCCAACTCATGAGCTAGTATCTACGATTGAAAATTTATGTGTATATAACTTATTATATGTCACAATCCGTGTCTAGTCAAATAATGCTACAGAATGGGGTGGAGAAAGTTTCAAATATCAATTACTGTAAGCATTTTTAAAGTTATGACCATTTGGATTCGTGAATTTCAGGTTATTAAACTTAAGGTTATGATTGACAAGAACAGAAACCGAGTAATCTTTGCAGAGTCGGACCATGAATTCATCGACACACTCTTCTCATTCTTGACACTCCCGTTAGGTACAGTTCTAAGACTTCTTGAAAAAGATATGGTTCAATTGGGATCAATTAGCCGTGTTTATGCCAGTGTTTATTCGCTTGAGCCAAGGGTCTTGCGTACAAGCTACTGCAAATCCATGTTGATCATGCCACGGAATGCATCAGAAGTTCAGTGTGAAAAGTTGAAGCTCAATGTTGATTATTCGGAGAATGCAGGGAATTTGTTTTTCTGTAATAGCTATAGCCCTAGGTGTACAAACATATTCAGTATCTCGCAGAAAACACAGTGCTTCCACTGTAATAGATTGACACAATTTGATAGAAAAATTAATGAGAAGGAAGAGACGAGAAGTTGTGGGGGAGAAAGCGTGGTTGAAGTCTTTCTAAAGGGTGGGGCAGCAAGCTTTATGATTACAGATGATTTGCAGGTAATGCCAGCCTCAACTGCTAGTTTAACTGCTTTGTTCGGAAAGCTCGGAGTCAGTGACAAGAGTGAAATTGAGGCAAAGACTGTAGAAGTTGGTACTGACGAGGTAATGCTTTTACCTATATGTTGTACGATGCATACCATTCTTATTTTTCGGAGTCCCTAACTTGTTCAAAATTAGTTCCATACGAGCAATTCTTCATTTATTATTTCTCCTTCTAGTTATTATCTGGTCTGTCATCTTCATTTAGTTTGAGAGAAAATTAAATTTAGTATTGGAATGGTGGAAGATTAGACAATCAGTAAGACCCCACCCTAGAGTAGTTACACCGGAGGACGGGTGATAGCTGAACGTTTTACTTGATTCTTCACAGCTACTTAACGCTCTACATTTTATTGCAAAATGTGTAGGCTGAACTTTGTTGGATATTTTACGAAAAATACTTCATCACGAACAAACTTTGTGTATATAAGACATGTTGAGGTTCAATTCGAGTGTGTGGTTAATGACAAGGAAGAACTAATTGCAGGGTAAAAGAGGTAAAAATTGGATTTATCAACTTAGTTTGTGCTTAGCTCTTTCCTTTAACACATTGTCCACTCTTGCTTCTTTTGGTTTTCACTAGCACAATTCTGATCACATTATTGTTGGGCATAATACATATATAGGCGGCCTAATACATAAATGTGCCCTTTACCTTGGCCTCATTTTACGTTTATGTCCTTCAACTTTGGGTATGCACAAGTAGGCACTTAAACTTGTATAAAGTTGAACAAGTAGACACATGAGTCCTACATGGCATAACACGTAGGATAAAAAATGACATGTAGGATGCCATGTAGGACATGTGTGTCTATTTGTTCAACTTTATACAAATATAAGTGTTTACTTGTGCACACCGAAAATTGAAGGGTATAAATGTGATTTGAAGCCAAGTTAAAGGATATATTTATGTATTATGCCTATATAGGCACTCAAACTTGGCCTCAACTGGCAAGTAAACACTCCAACTTCGGGAGTGCACATTAGACACCTTTAGAACCCCACGCTGACATCACTCATAAATTTTGGAGCTGTTTAGATGATTATTTTGTAAGTTGGAGTGTTCAACCAACGTAATAGAGATGAGTTGAGGTGTCTAGATGTGCATCCTCAAAGTTGGAGTGTTTGGTTGTTAGTTGAGGCCAAGTTAAGGTGTCTATCTATGTATTATGCCTTATTGAAACATAAAATTTTACCATCTGCTACTCTAGGTTTTTGTTAAGAACTCGTTCAGAATTAAGGTTTTCGCTAAGAGTTTCTCATTAAAAGAAATGATTAAAAGAACAGAGGCAACATTGAAAGGTTAAAACGTTTTCATTTGGCGTAACTTGCTAATTTCTTAGTTATCTGCTCCATGATTTCTTTATCTTCTTCTACTAACTGATTCTGTTTGCACCATCATCCATTACCATATTAATACTTGGGTTCTTGTTTGCCTCTTCTTTTTGTTTAAAAAATTCACGTTTACTTCGTGTGGTATGCTAGTTTCCACAATTTCCGTGCGTCATCACTGATGCATATAACCTGATTTAGGTGTTGCAACTGCTGAAGTTCTCATTGCTCTCGAAGACGGCTTTGACAAATATGGTACTGAATAGCCAGGGAAGTTGGTTGAAAGATATATCGAAGTACGAAGATAACCAAACTGCAAAGTTAGACAAGAAGACCATGTCTCAAAACACAAATACTATGAGCCTGAAGCTTATAGTCAGCAAAAGTAAGAAGAAGGTTTTGTTTGCAGAAGCCGGGGTCAAGCTTGTAGACTTCCTTTTCAGTTTTCTTGTATTCCCGTTAGGGGCTGTAGTAAAGCATCTAGGTGGTAACTCAAGACTTGGATGTATAGATAATTTGTATAAGGGTGCTGCTGAGTTGAGTTCGGAAAATTATATCAAATCAGAAGAGTGCAAAAATAGGTTACTCTCTCCGAAACTGTTTCCACACTCTGGTTTTGACAGTCATATTCTCGAGGTGGAAGAGGAGTACCCGAAATACAGATATGATGACTCGGGAAATATAGAATTAGTAAGGAACGCCAATAAATCCGAGGGATCATCGATAGTAAATGAGGAAGAAGCAAGCGATTTAGCCATCAATATTTTGGATCCAAAGTCTCCAACAGGAGAAACTATAAAGGGTGAAGGATACTTGAAAGGACCCGCAACGTTTATGATAATGGATAATCTTCTAGTGACTCCATTTTCCCCTACCGCAATCATAACTCAGCTTAATCAAATGAAGGTGTCAACCAGTGATGTCGAGGAACGCACTGTAACTGTTGGGAAGGACGAGGTATGTACGCCTTCTACTTGATTTACTTGCATATTAATTGGGATTTTGAACAGAAACATCAAATAGGTGAGAGGTATAAGCACCGCGAGGTATTCAATTCATTTTTATCCTTTGTGTTTCAAATCCCCGGGTTTCAGAGTTCTGGCAGAGTGTAACCATACAATGCTAGACATGAGATAGATCAATTAAATTATTTTTTATCTCTTCATCATTTAGGAAAAAGGCTTTTGTACAGAGTTCGATCAGTTAGTACAGAGTAACGAGGCTTTTGCACATCATAAAAGGTTGCAAGCAAATGATAAATTGAATTGACTAGAACTTGTGTGTTGCAACTATGGATTATGCCAAAAGATTCAAACAATGGAACCAAACATGCATGATTTATTAAGATCCATATATATCGAATCCTGATTAACAATATATTAACTTTTGCAGGCCCTGAATTTGCTGAAAGCGTCTTTAATCTCAAAAACAGTTCTAAATGATGTTTTCAACATTAGGGAACCTTATCCTAAGGTTATGCTTAAAGTATGAACTTTCAACATGACGGAGACGTGAACATCATGGTGTGATTATATTATATGTATTTGCCATATACATACATGTGTGTGATTATATCGTACTGTATTATATTGATTGTCTATGCTCATACTAGCTAGCCACCACATTTCTTGACACCAAGTGGACTATGTATGAAATTATATTGTCTATACAAACAACTCATCAGTGTCATGAAATTATATTGCGCGTGTTATTTCCATGTCGTGTGCCATTGTAAATAACATTGTTGTGTTTTATCGCGAGATGCAGACTATTGTGTGTGCCTTTGGCATGCAGTGTGACTTAATGTATAGCTTGTAAACTGTTTTTGTTCCCGCGAGATCTCAAATTAGTCATTTGTAAAAGCTTTCATTTTCCCAACTTTTCCTAATGCAATTGCAACTTCAAGTGAAACTTGGTTGTTCATATGCTTAATTAGATGAGAAAATTTTATCACTCTAGTTAGCTAAATAGGGATAAGATAATATTTCCATATTTACACAATATAGGCATTTTTCATTTATGTAATACTCCTCTTCAAGTTGTAGCAACATCATATGCTCCTATCTTGCCACAAATATAGTCAATTCTGGATCCTGGGTGCATTTTTCTGAGAACATCTATTAATTCGTCATTTAAGTTGATAAAATTTGTAATAATGCACTCAGATTCAACCTTATGTTGAATGAAGTGACAATCTATTTTAAGATGTTGACGTTCTATCATGGAACGTTGGATTAAAAGCGATATGTAGTGCATCTTGATTATCACAAAACAATTTCATCGATTCAACTCATTCGATTAATCTTCAACTTTTAAAGTTGTCCCCTATTCTGTAGCGAGTCTAGTAATAACATATGAAAATAAGAGGGGAAAAAAATTAGAGGAGCATTTTAAATCGGTTAAACTGAAAACAAAAAACCTAATTGTTAAGGATCAAAATTGATTAACTGAAAATCAATAACGAATACTTATTCGTTTTGGTTACTGGTTTAACGTTTTTACTAATCGAAAACCGATAAACCAATAATCGAAATTTACCCCTTGGTTGGCTACCTAAACTTTCAGTTTGTCAGTGAGGGTTCGATTCTCCACCATGTAATCATCTCCTCATTATCTACCCCTAATTGAAAACGGCATAATACATAAATGTGTTCTTAACTTGGCTTCAACTGTCATTTATGTCCTCCAACTTTGGGTGTACACATACAAACAAACATTTAAATTTGTATAAAATTGAACAGGTAGACACATGCGTCCTACGTGAAATATTACATGTAGGACACTATAAATTTTATTTTTTCTCGTATCAATTATATCTTAAAGTATTGATCAAAATTTACATTGTTTGATTCTCAAAAAAAATAATTGTGACAAGTATTTTAGAACAGTGGGAGTAATTTAGGAAAAAGAAATGGCCTCCAATATTCGACAGAAAATTTGAATACAAATTGCTTCCATTTTGCCAAATTTTAAAGATAAGAACAATCTGAATAAAACAAAAAATTATATAACCTTACCCCCTTAAAGTGAAAAAGGGGTACGTAAAACATTATCTTTAAGAAATACTAATATTTTATGTGTAGATAATATACATACACTTTTTGAATAGAGAGTAACATATCAATTTGGAACATGATCTAAGGCCACTACATTTCTACTCCCAAACCCACGCACAATCCAAATTATGGGACCGATATCATTTGTGCAAAATTCTGTCTACGCTATTGATAATGTATTAATAATTATTCTCACTATTAGATTAAAAAAAAAAAAACCATTGAAATTTCCTATCGAAAATTGTCAGTGAGAAAAAAGAGAAATAATAGTAGTATTTTCACACGGAAAAAATAGGAAATCTTTTGGTATTTCAGTGAAAAAATTTATTTCTCACTATACTTTTTTTTTTCCAATAAGCTAGTTCGGCAGAAATGGATGCAAAAAATCATATTTTATAACATAATTTTTTCATTAATTCACGATTGAAAAAACCTCTGTTTCTAATAGCGTTTGAACCACACTAAAAATATTGGACTCATCTAAATTTTGCCTATATAAAGAACCTCATTCTATTCCATATCTCTCATCACCAAATTCTCTTCTTGAATTACTTATTCTATATACTTTCACTAAGAAGAAAAAGCATTTAATTTTCTTGTTTACAAAATATGGAACTCATCACTATATTCCTTGGTTTCTCACTTCTTGTCCATGGAGCTCTTGGTAGTGGTATGCATTAGATCTTCTTTTATATATGTAGTATTTAAATGCCGATAAATACTAGTCTAGGAGACTGATGAGTTTCTCCATAATTTAAGCATAATTACATTCATTTGTACTAAATTTGTATTCTGAATCCACGACTTTAAATCTTGTTTCGTATTATCATGCTTTGAAAATGCAGGAGAAATTGTGTGTGAAGATTTGTCAATAGGAATGTGTGCCTACTCAGTTGCTTCGTCAGGGAAGCGTTGCTCTTTGTAGAGTTATGAATCAAGTGAGGGAAGAAGAGGTTACCAATGCAAGACCTCAGAGGTGTTAGTTTCCAATATTGGCATAACAAATTTGATTGAAAGTGATGAGTGCATTAGTGCTTGTGGAGCTGATAGAAACTCTCTTGGCATTTCTTCTGATTCTCTTCTTGAATCAACATTCACTTCTAAGCTTTGCTCTCAACAATGCTACCAAAAGTGCCCTAACATTGTTGATCTTTACTACAATTTGGCTTTGGGAGAAGGTAGTATTACATTCATTACTTCAAATGTCTTTTGAACTTAACTTCTACGCACTATCAGGTCAACTGAAAGATGTCATTTATAAGTATTACAATTGTAACTTGATAAAATGATAACATTAGTATCAATAATGTAAGAGTTTTTTTTACACTGTCATGTCAGCGTGTATAAAGTAAATCGTCTATTTTTAGTAAATAAGCTATAGATTTCCTTTGTATTTAGGTGTCAAAAAGAACGTGTCAAAAACTTTTCATATATTGTGGCAGGGGTGTATTTGCCAGCAATTTGCAAGGGGAGAAATTTGAATGGACGCCGTGAAATGAGCCAAATCCAAAGTTCAGGTGTGGCGTGTGCACCGTCAGCTGCAAGCATTGCACTCACATTGGAGGCTGATGCTCCATGGTGATCATGAAGCTTTTCCAATTGCATTACTAAGAGGTTCATATGTTGCTCTGTTTATATACATTGTCCTTTTTGTTGTTTGCTTTTACTAAATAATTTGAGGATTACTTCAAGTTGTCATTTCAATTCATTATAAGTATGAGTTTTATTCTCAATTGTTTCCATGTTCACACTTCCCCTTTTTCTTATCAATCAATGGAAGTTACATTATATATGCATGAAATGATGCATATAACGTCACGCTAGACCAACTGTTTAAAAATATGTACTACTACTACTACTAGTAGTAAATAAGGATTTGCACGAGGATCGCGCGATAATTAGCACTCTCATAAGAAAATGAATGTGGTAATTAAGGTGAAAGATGAAGGGATTATAGAAATTAACAGGGAAAACAACCATCACACTACTGAAACAAAACAAAACAATGTTTTGACAGATCATGTGATATATATTGGTCTCTGATCATCTAAAACATACAGAAAAAGAGTTGATGAGAGGATGGGCGTTTCTGCTAGCCGCACAATAGACTTCAGCATGAGCATGGCTGCAACATGTCTGTGCTTTTGCTGCAGTTGTCTAAGGAATTGTCAAATTCGAACACATCCTCGTTAGTTTGAGATCAACACAGAGAAATTAAGCGAAAGCAAGCATTGAATAATTAGAAAGAAAAAAATTACTGAAACAATACCATTGTTGTGGTTACTCAGAGCTGCCAGTGATAGCTCTCCTCACTGTATTAAACACATTGTTATCAAATTAGATACTTAAAAGCAGCACACATAGGATATGAGTTTGTTTTTTTACTTACTTTGATAATGATGAGGTTAAGACGGTCACATCCTTCATTCTCTGTGATTTCTTCTTTAATTCTCTCAACTGAAGCCTCCAGAGATTCGTTCCCAGAGTACATCAACTTAATCTGTTACAGTGTTAGAATATTTGCAAAGCTTAACGGGATCTCCTCAAGCTAACTACACCCATTTATAACAAGTGTTTCAAGCAGGGGAAAGGATTCCTCCGAGACATCCCACCTTGAGATATGTAAGTAGGACAGTTTCAAGAACTTAAGTTTATGCAGTGTAATATCTATAGGAAGGTACCACTCTTCGGAATGAGTGAAATCCCTTAAATGGAGACACTCCATATTTGGTAGTCCTGCAGTGAAGGTAATCGCTCTTTCTACATGAATCATATCTAGTACGAGCTTCTTTAAATTTGAAGGCAAGTGTAACTCAGATGGAACTGGGGACCCGTTAAAGGAAATGAAAACTGATTGAAGCTTGGTAAGACTCTCCAATGTGGGACAAAAAGGCTCTGAGGATTTTCTATCGCCCTTAAACCTGATTCGAAGTTCTTGAACATTAGGACACTTCCCTAATAACACATCCACCCTATCAATTTCAATTACAACTTCCCTTAATATTCTCAAATTTTCCAATTTAGAGGATTCTTCAAATATCCCTTGCTTATCAAATTCAGGCAAATGCATGTCAACATGCCTTAATTTTTCCATTTTCCAAAAAGTCCCTGGTAACAGCATAGTGTTGGCATAACAATTCACAATTAAAGTTTCGAGATTGGGAAGATGTGATTCTGGATGAAAATCAAATTTATGTGTGTGAAGTGTCAAGTACTTCAGATGAATTAGTGGTTGCAATGTAGCTGAAGACAAACACTCCACTTTATGAGAACTCAAATCCAAGACCTTAACAAGTCTCAATTTACTACACTGACGGAAGGGATCCCAACTATATGAGATATGAAATAGACCTCCATTCGTCATTATCAATGACCTCAAGTGTTGATTGAAAGTTTTCCGTGTTTTGGATCTCAGAGATGCAAACTTGGAAAGCTCATTACTGTAATTGAAGCTCACTCGACTTTCCTTCCATTCAGAAGGTTGAAACTGGCTATAATGCCCCTTTACTACCAGCATAAATTTCTCTTCTCTACTCCTCTCCAAGCAAAAGTGAAGCACCACATCATGAACCTGACAGTCTTTGACTTTACCGTTATATTTTCTCTTTGAAACCATTACCACATTACTTTGGATGAGATCCATCAAGTAACCTTCCGCTGCCTCTTCCATTACTCTCCCAGATTCAATGTTCTGCACGAAACCTTCCACTATCCATAAACTTATCAATTTAGACACTGGAATTTTTGCGTCCTCCGGAAACATCCCCATGTAAAGAAGGCATGGTCTTAAATGGTTAGGTAAGTTATCATAACTTAACTGCACAACTGACAGACTGTATCCTTCAGATTCACCATGAGAGGAAAGAAGAGATTTTTCAACCACATCCCACTAAGAGGCTTCCGTTTTCTTTCTTTTGATTATTCCAGCAACCAAGACAACTACTAGAGCAATCCTTTGCATCTTTTCGCAATTGCTAGACTCACATCTTGTAGTTCAGGTGGGCAACCTTCATGCTGAAATACTTTTTTCTGCAACAATTGGCAACTCTCTTTTGGTGTGAGAAATGGATGCATATACGGATCAATATGATGCATGACATACGCACCCACTTTCTCAAGTCGAGTTGTTACTACCATTTTGCTTTTATTTCCAACATCTGGAAAGGAAAGCCTTAAGTCATCCCATGCCGTACCATCCCACATATCATCCAAGACAATGAGATATCTCTTTCCCATTAGGTGTTTCCTCAACTTGTCAGCAAGAATGTCATCCTTATCTCCCTTATCCTTTGAACCAGTAACTTGACTAAAAATCTCTTGTAATAGCTCTCTCCGATTATATGTTTGGGAAATGACGCACCATGCTCGAACATTGAAGCAAGAAACAATTATGTCATTATTGTACACCTTTCTATCAATAGTCATTTTCCTTTGTCCACCCATGCCTACAATTGGGGGAACATCTAGCTCATTTGTACCTCTAATCAGATATTGAATCATCTTTTCTGTGTCATTCCCAAATCCTACTATCTCCTCATCATTCACAGGATTGCTTTGTCGAGTTGGCAGATGTTTAGATGGTGCTATCACATAACAAGGCTTAAGAGCAACGTTCGCCGACCACATCTCAGTCACCTCTGCACAAATGTGTTTGATCTCTTTTAAGATTGCAGGAAGTGAGCAAAAAATATGCCAAAGAACATTATACTGAACAAGAATAGAGTCAATGGCAACTTCAGCTTCATATGTCAAATTGATAGTACGGCCATGAAGAGTTTTAGGAATTTTATGTTCATGGTGCGCCTTTGCAACATCTCTGAAAATGGATGATAAAGATGAAAACTCCTCCTCTAAGATGAATGTAAGAGATGATAGCTCTTTCTCTAAATTACCAATATGAGGTTTCATCATGAAATCTAAACATGATTTAGATTTTGACATCTCATTCAATTTCCTTAAAAGAGACTCCAGAAAACACAATCTACCAGCAGTGGGAAACTGAGATGGAGTGAATTTTAAGGATTTGTAGTACGTCTCCACTTGTGCCTTCAGATTTTTAGTTTTCTCCAATATCTGTATTGACCAAATATTGATTTTGCTAGTGTCATCTTTGTTTATAGAGCTAGGTAGAAGCTTTTGAATTACGTATAGAACATCACCCGCTATAGCTCCAACCTTTTCCATAACATCATTCAACCAGTTACCATCAATAGCATGATTTGACACATCAGCATTAAGGAAAACCAACAAGAACTCTATTGCTACATCAATATTTCGAGCTGAAACATTATTAGGAAAGTTCTCGAGCTTTTTGTTTTTAAGGTACATCAGAAGACTGTGGAGATGATATGAGAGTCCTTTTTGGCAATTTGTTGTCCTTAAAAGTTCTTGATTGAGTAAACTTTGAAGCCTTTAGTTCACCAAGAAAAATCTTCTTCATTTCCATCTCCACTAGCACAATCAGGCATAACAGATACGGAGGCTTATCCCAGATAACATCTTCATTCTCCTCATCAATGCTAAGCGAAAAAACATGACAAAACTGTTCCACATTGTTAGCCATGAACTGAATTCGAGTCTCTAAAAACTCCCACTTCTCATGGTCGACGTAACCATTTATCTCTGTTGCATATAAGTAACTCAAAAATCTCATTTTCTTTTGAATGATTTTCACTTGCTTTATAATTCCATTTATTTCAAAGTTTTCTTTATTCGGTGGAGGAAAGAATTCCAGTAACACCAGTACATAATTTAGATTCTTTCCGAGCCAGTCCATATATTCTGACAAATAGGAATCATTCAACTCATAATTGTTCCTTAAAATGGTATTACCTTCAATGAACTCTAGCAAGTATGATTCCAGCCTTTCCAGATTAAGGTTAAGTTTGCGTTCATCTGGAATTCCACGAAAAACTACGTGAAGCAATTCCACAACCGATTTGAACGTCTACCTGAGTTCGACCAACGAATTAGGAAAAAGAACATGATGGTACTTTATAAAGGTTCTAAAAAATCTTAGGTTTATTTCAAGCATCTCAATTACACCAATCCCGATTCTAGCCAAATCACCTCCACTCTTGATCCATCTTAGCTGATCTAACACATTGTCAATGTCATTTTGAGCCATCTTCTGCAAATTCACCAACTCTTGAATATCAGTTTTTTTATTAAATAAGAGCAACATTTCTATTCACATTTTTCCATATCTATTGCTAGAAGCTATATATAAATACTTGTGAAAGACTATACATTTTCTATATGCCATTTTCGTTATGGAAAATTTCACAAACATCCCAAGAGGTTTTGACTAGTAATACATAACTCTCTTGTTGGCTTCATATATGATATTGTTGAGAAAATATTAATTAATATCTCAAAATAAATTGTAACATATTCTTATTCTTTATTAGCTATTAATCACCTTTTATATACTTTATAGTAGACATTTTATTATTCCTTGAATAGTCTTATTAACCTTCTTTAATTTCTTTATCCTTTCTAAAAACATTATTCTTTGGATTAGTAACAAACATTTTGACTCGTGATTATTGATAATGTTGTTGAAAGATTGGAGTCATTAGTGTGAAAATTGAATATTCTTATAAGATGATCTTCTTCCACTATGTATATTACTAAATGTTTTCATTTGGGAGATAGTTGAAAATACAAAGTTTTTTTCTTGATAGAGTTTTTAAGAGACAAATACATTCACTTCTATTTTCTTTTGATGGGTTTTCTTTTGTCTATCTTTGTTAGTTCTATACTCCTAGTTTTATGCTAGAAGAGTTTGTTGAATCTTAGAGATACATCTATATCGGTTGAAATATCCTTAAAGACAGTGTTTTTTGACATGCTTGGATTCTTACAGTACTACCTATGTATAAGCTCCTAACAACAATACATTACATACTCGAATGGACTATTATTCTTTCTTTTGCTACTAAATCCCTAAATTAGACATGCCTCAAGCTATGGGAAATTGAGAATTCCCTACAAGTGTTCATAATGAAGTATTTTTCATATGAAATTCTTTAAACAACCTAGAGTTATACAACAACGACAACAACAACATACCCAATGTAGTCCCACAAAGTGAAGTCGGGAAACAACCTAGAATTCTATTACTAAATAATTAAAAGTTTCTTTGCCATATGAAATTCATTAATAGAAATAATTGTTGAACTCTGTGAAGATGCTATTACTTAATTAACTAATGTTGTTTCATACAAAGTTTACTAGTGGGGATATATATATATATATATAGGTATCAAATGGATGGGTTGCGTTGAATTTGGGTGAGTCAAATTGGGCTAAGTTAATAAATGGACGAGTTATTAACCCGCGCAAAAGTTACCTGAGTTGAAATGTGAGTCATAACTTAAGCCGTCCAATTCTTACTAAGTTTTAATTGCTTTATCTATTCTTTTAGAAAAGATTTAATAACTAATAAAATGTTTTTCTCTCTCTTTATTATGGCTATATATGACATATGAAATTAAAAAAAATTAAAAAATGTTTCAACAAGATTCCACATGAGTCAATTTGGACTTCATATCAACCCAATTTTTAATGGGCTGTAATAGATTAAGTTTAAAAGTACCACAAAAACTTGAACCGATTGATCCAATTAATTGAGTTGAGTTTGATTTTGCTACCCTAAATAGATTCATATAGCAATTTAAGAAGTTGACTTTGGGATGACAAGTGAAACCAACCTAAATATTTGCAAAAAAGAAGAGAGAAGTACCTAAACCAACTTTTATTTCCTTGTTGTATCTCCAATTTCGTAATTCAAGCCTAGAAAGAATAAGCCAAAGAGATGATAAATATAATTAAAATTAAAATCAAGTACCACCAAAAAAAAAATTAGAGGCAGGAGAAAAAGAAACCGATCGAATCATGAAATCTTCAGTTCAAAATAAAATTTTGAATCAATAAACTGACCTCAATAACCATGAATTCAATCTGTCATACACAAGGTGTTGTCTAGTATAGAGAGAGAGATATATGAGCTCTGAATTATTGCATAAATAATATATTTAATGGTAGGTAAACAACAATTATTGCTTTGTTATAATTAATAACTAATAGTTGTTGTCGTTTCATTCCTAGTGGCTAATTGACTGATACTATGAGCTTTTCTGCTTCTTTGTAACCTTTTAAATTATATTCTTAGTACTCTCTCCGTCCACTTTTATTTGTCATGTTGCGCTTTTCGAAAGTCAATTTGATTATTTTTCAAAGTTAAATTAGATTATATTAATTTGATATTTTAAACAAAAAAATTAGATATTCAAAAACTATATGAAAAGTACTATAAATTACAATTTTTTGCATATCAATATGATGAAAAAATACATCTTAAAATGTTAGTCAAAGTTCTTATAGTTTGACTCTAAAAATAGAAACCCTGACAAACAATAGTGGACGGAGGGAGTATAATTTTTTGATAATGTGTAAACTTTAATTGCCATTAATAGTTATTATTCATGACTACATCGTTAGCCAACACTATTTTTAATCATTATCCACAATTACTATTACTTGTCGCCGTCATAACACAATTATCACATATTTTAATTACTTTTATTTTACAATATTAGATTATTTTAATATTTGATTAATAACTTTTTAATCATTAAATTTTAAATAAAATAAGTTTACATATTTTAATGATGAAAAATAACAATCTTAATTAGTTAGTTTCCATATCTTAATATATTATTATTATTATTATTATTATTATTATATTTAGGTTCATATATCCAATTACTTTTTGGGACAACTTATATTGGGAAAACAAAAGAATGTAAGAAAATAAATTTAAAAATAAACATAAAAGAGAACAAAAGAGAGAATTAACTATGCAAAAAAAAATTTCAAAACAATGACATTCCTATTTCTTTTAATTTTTCTTGGCTTAACACAAATATATTTAAAAGTATATTTCACATTTTAAATAAATATTACATTCAATATAATAAATTCCTAAGAATAAAGAGTCACAATAATTAAGATGGGCTTTTAAGTTGGTCAAACTGACTTAAAAGTCAATTTTTGACTTATTAGAGTGTTTGACAATTATCAAAGTGACTTATTTTAAGTAAAAAATGACTTATTTTAAGCCAAAAGTTAAAAGCTAGGTGAGGGGTGCTTTTTTTAAATAAACTTAAAAGCCCTTTTATATTGACCAAGTATATTACTTTTTTGCCCTTAATTCTTTTATACAATTTCCAAATTGCCCATATTGAATAACCCTAACATCTCTTTCCCCAATTTTCTTTTTCACATTATTACTTATGGATGTAAAATATAAATTAATTTTGTTTTAATTTTTTTAAGTATAAAAATCTTAAATTAATCAACGTTTTATCATGTTAACAACTTTAAGGGTATTTCAGACATTTTGATAAAAAAAAATGTTTACCAGCACTTATTTACCAAACACATCAGTAAAAAAAATTTCAATTGCAACACTTTTATCCAAACACATAATTACTTATTTTAAAATTAAGTTTCAGCACTTTAAAAAATTACTTTTTAAAAGTTACTTTTTTTAAGTCAATCCAAACGGGGTCTAAGAATATGGCTTTGGACTTGTTTGTAACATAATAGGAGTAATATTTGTACATTATTACACTAAAAAGGAACATTAATTATAGAAAATTAAAAGACAATCAAATTAGAGTTATTGAGACAAATGTTTTATTATAAGTAAATAGAAAGCAAGGAAACCAACTGTATTTTTAAAATTATAAATTAATCGCAATTTTGAAATAACTTGAGAACTCCTGGAAAACAACAAAAATAAAAAATATGAAGACTGCAACTTGACTTATTAATAAACAACTTGAAATCTCTTAGAAAACAACAAAAACGAAGAATTTAAAGACTGCAATTTTACACATTAATAAATAATTTATTTTTAATAAAATCAACTGTATTTTTTAAAATTATAAATTAATTTTATATTCTCATGTTCTATAATTTTTGTTACTAAAAATTGTTCCACCAGACTATGAAAGTATATGTACGTATTTCTTTAAGTAGCATATCGATATCCATTGACTAATTTCCTGCTTCTATGTTTTAAAATATTATAGCACACAAACAATAAATTAATAATATCAACAAAAAAGTGAGAGATGAATTTACCTGAACAAATAAATTTTTGAAGAGTGTTATCAATATAATATAATCAAATTATCTAAGAATTACATAGAGGTCTAAAGAGAATAAATTAAATAATTATTTTTAAAAAACTCAAGATTTATATCTTCACAAACACAAACAAATAATAATAAATGTATGATTTCAACAAAGAAAGAGTTGAAATTATATTAGACATATCAAATTATTTTACCTTGTAAAATCAAATTATACAAGAATGTATAATCATTTTCATTATAGATATATCTCCTATAATCTGCAAAATATGATCAAATAAGTTAAGAAATTATCTAGCAAAGGAAGAAAAAGAAAATAATTAGGAGAAAATTACATTTAATCATAAGCCCTCCTACACATATAATCATTTTTGACAAAACATAAATAATCCAAAAGAAAATAATATAATAGAAACATTCTTTCTTAAGAACCTAAATAAATAAATAAAGAATAATCTATATATATATATAAAGTTGGATGTTAAACATGCTGATGTGGCACTCTCTAAGGCCAAGAAACCTATTTTTCTATTTTCTTCTTTTTTTAAAACATTTTTTAAATGTTTTTCCTATCAAATAAAATAAATATTTTTTACCATCTAACCGAAAGCAATTACCACATATTCATTGCTTAATTAAAGCGGTACATCATAAGTTAGAACAGCCCTTTGCCTTCTTCTTTGTAACAACCCAATTATGACATGTCTTTTGGCCTTCTCCGATTCTCCCCAATCCAATTAAAACATTTACCTGCTTAATTATCACATTCTACCGTTTTATTTTTTCTTCAACTGACAATGAATTATTGTATTAAATAGTAATATTTAATAGTCCATTTTTTAATTAAGACTGAGTAGTATTTAATTGTGTGTATATATTTTGAAAACCAGAAAGTCCATAAATTCGTAAGATCACCATTTAAAATTCAAATTCATAACAACATTCTTCGTATTGCTAAATTTTTTAGATCTTTATTGTGCGAGTCAATCTCAGATCAAGGAAGAGTGATTTTGCTCAACGAAGAATGATTTTATTTCGTATTTAACAAAAGAAGAGGAGAAGGGGCCAAGAAGCTCTTCAAAGATCAGAAATTCAACCAAAACTTCCACACTTTTTTTTTTTT
>JAJOOS010020209.1:0-27915 GCA_029582725.1 Solanum chiquidenum | reverse complement strand
TTTCAGAACAAAGCTCAGTTAGTAGTGATTGCTCATGATGTGGACCCAATAGAGTTGGTTGTCTGGCTTCCTGCACTTTGCAGAAAGATGGAAATTCCTTACTGCATTGTGAAGGGTAAAGCACGTTTAGGATCGGTAAGTAATACTAAGTCTGTATTCTCAATGCTTCCCAACAGCAGATTAGATACTAATATTGATGACTTTGCACAGATCGTGCATAAGAAAACTGCTTCAGCCTTGTGTTTGACAACCGTGAAGAATGAAGATAAAATGGAGTTTAGCAGGGTTTTGGAGGCAATCAAGGTATCTTTATTAGTGACTAGTTTAGTTTGCATTGCATTTTGCTGTAAAGCTCTTCTAGGATTCCTGTTGATGCATGTTTACTTTTTCAGGCTAACTTCAATGACAAGTATGAAGAGAACAGGAAGAAGTGGGGTGGTGGTATCATGGGCTCCAAGTCACAGGCCAGGACCAAGGCCAAGGAGAGAGTTCTAGCTAAGGAAGCTGCCCAGAGATTGAACTAAGAGCTTGCTGTGGTATTTACACTGCAATTGGATTAGAGAACTGCTCTGCCAATTTTTGTGTTTGGTTCACATGCTTGACAACATTAGCGATATTAGTTTGATATGTACCTTTATGTTTGCCATTTGCAGATTATTGATCCGTCGAAGAAGCTTTAAACTTTATGAGAAGTTTTTGTTAGATATTTTGTGAGTGTGTTTTTTATGCCTGCAAATTGCTCAGTTATTCAAGTAACTACTTATTCTTCGCTAATTTCTGGCCTTTCCATTTATCTGTTACTTCTATATGGAGTATTAGATATGTCAGTTTGTTCAAATTTACGAAGATTCAAGAAAGAGTGATCTTTGTGCATTTAGGTCTACGATGTAGCACTGTGCATGTATGTCTTCTTGTTGATAATTAGGGTTAAAACTCACTTAAGATTTAAGGGGACGTTTGGTTACTAGATAAGGGTAAAGTTAATACATGAATCATTTGGCTATTCATGTATTAATTTTATACCATGTTTGGTTTGTAAATAGAATCAAAATTATTCATGTATAAATTTTATACAATGTTTGGTTGGTGTGTCCCCAAATGTTGTATAAAAGTTATTCATGTATTGATTTATGTGGTGTTTGATTGCATTTTTGTAATTCTACATAGCTAATAATCACATAACTTATGAGGAAATCTATGTATAATTTTATGCATGGTAGAAGATGGAATAAGTTATGATGGTATTAGTTATACATGGATTAAAATTATAAAATTACATATTTACCCTTAATTTGTTTACTTAATTATTTATTTGTAAATTAATATTAATTCACAAGATTAAGGAGTCATTTTTTTTTTTTAAAAAAAGGACGCCCCTAACTCAAATTTTTCTAGTTTTCCTGATTGCCTCCCCCCACCCCGCCACCCCCACCCCCCACCCACACAAATAAACCCAGAAAACTGTTTGCCCCCCACCCGAACTGTTGCATTTTATTATTTGTACGCATCAACCTATAGATTTCTCCCACGCCCCCGACTCACCCACACACACCCCCACATGGGCCTGTTGCATTTTATCTTGGATACAAGCTTTATAATTTCCTATTTTTTTTAAAAAAATGTATATTAATTTACAATAGATTAAACAATCAATAAGTAAGTAAATTAAACAATCACTAAGTAATAATATATGTATTATAATTTCTACATAATCAATACATGCATAACTAATACCTACATAACCAATATTTACATAACTAATACCTGTATAACTAATACCTACATAACTAATATCTGCATAATTAATACCTACATAACTAATACCTGCATAACTAATACCTACATAACTAATACCTGCATAACTCTAATCAGTAACCAAACGTCCCCTAAGTGCATATTCAATGCCATTATTAGGTGATGAGTCTCCTTTGTCTTTTGAGTTAATCTCCGTAAGCCAAAAGAGATGCACATATAACATTATAGGGAATCCCATTTTGGCCGTCTCACCTTTTTTTCTTTTGGTGAGATTATTTGACTAGTTATCATATTAGATCTACAAAATTTTAAACTAAATTTCATTGTTTAAGTTTGAAGATAGCAGCAGCAGAAAAGCTGTAGAAGTTGCAAACTATATGTGGCTGTTGGAAGGGTTTATGTATGACACTTTTTAGCATATGTTTGGTGAAGGAAAGGGATGACAGATGTTCGCAAGGCAAAAACAATAGCATCCAAAAGTTTAATACCTTTGTTTTTCAAATCTGAACGTATATCTGAATGATAATTTTTATGTTAGGAGAATTCGATAAATTTTTATATATATATATATATTAAAAAAATCATTTTTTTATTATTTATATAGTGTAATTTTTCAATAAAGTACCACCTTGCACCCCACCCCTTTAGCCCTTTTGATCGTGTATCTGACAATACTCAGATACCACGATTTTAAAAAGAGAGAAGTATTGAAAATACTCTTAAACTCAGCGTGAGTTCTTAGTTTTATCCCAAAGTATTGACAGCCTTAAAAACATCCCTTTACTTGATTAACGAAACATAAATACACTCTCGATTTTGCAACACTCCTCATATTTAGGAGTGTTTCCAACACTTTTCTCAACTTTTTATTAAGAGCCCTATATTTCTACAAGAGTTTAAGACCATTTGTTGTATCGTGTGATAATCTGTGCCAAATTCACGGGTGTTTTAATCATGCTCTCTTTTTAAAAAAAAAATTGTGCACTTTGTATGTACTATTTGATTTTCTTCCTCTTGTCACTATCGTACTTCCCTTGTCTAATTTTTCATCCACATCCACAAATATACAAAGATATTTTTTTCCACTTGTCACCAAACCAAACACGTACTCATACGACGTCGTTTGCTTCTTTTTTTCAATTTCTTGATACACCCCTCCTCACTCCCCTTCCTCCCTGTTCAATCAAGAACCCCAAATCCCCCGCAGCAGAAGTAAAGACTTTTGTGAAAGCTATTGATGGCGTGTACACCTATATTTAATTCTCTTTGAAAAACGTAAAAATAACCCAGAAGATAAGAATATCCACAAAGTTTATTGTTTCAATTTTATTCACATTTCAACCCCCTTTTTTCCTGTTCAACGAAACTTACATGATCCACCACCTACTGGGCTCAATCTTCTTCTTTTTTGCTTCCGTTACCTGTGAATCATTTGTTTTGCTCTTTATAACTGTGTTTGCGGAGTTGGGTTGGTGTTAAATTACATAATTGAAGGTTGAAAGTGAAGAAAGAGTGAGGAGGAGGAAGACACAAGATGGTCAATCAGATTGTATCAAAAATTGGTTCTTGGACTCGCAACAAGATCGTTGATCCTCTTTATCATATCCTCCAAAGGTAGCTAACGATTACCCTTTTCCCCTTTTCTTCTTATGGCGTTTTAATATATGTGTCTGATGTATGAGTGAATTGAAAGGGTCATTCAGGGAGCAAAGATTGCATTTTTCTAATTAGAACTAGTTTGGATCAGTAATAGCTTGCTTGGATGGTTGTTATGTATCGTTTCATAGTGTATTTTGTTGTGTTGCATTGTTTTGTACTCATCGATTGTATTCGTAATATCACTCACCAGCAATTTGAAGGAATGGTTTAGTAGAAGGTAACTAAATACTCCCTCTGTTTCAATTTGTTTGTTGGGTTGAGACTTTCACTCGGAGATTAAGAAAGTAAATGCTCCTAAGACTTTTGAATCTTGTAGTTTTAAACTAAACATACTCCCTTTGTCCAACAATAATTGTACATTATTGCCTTTGCACAGAAACTATAAATAGAAGGATAATTTTACTATATCACCCTTTGAATATAATAAATACGATGTCTTGAAAAATATAATAGGGAAATGACTATAATTAATTATAAGGGTAGATTAGGAACTAAATGTAAAATTATCTATTGATTTCATAAAGTGGACAAGTATTGTTGGACATCCCAAAATAGTATAATGGACAACTATTTTTGGACAGAGGGAGTATGTAGAATGCACCAAAATGTCCTTTAATCGTGTGGTCTTAAATATGTCTGGTGGAAAGTTGGAACTGAAGAGTTGCCAAAAAAAGAACGAGACATTCTTTTTGAAATTGAATAAAAGAAAAGTAAGGCAAATAAATTGAAATAGAGAGAGTAATAAATAAAGGAAAGAAATAGGGTAATGGGCAATCACACCAAATCACGGAGGGTGTAATAAATAAGGGAAAGAAATAGGGTAATGAGCAATCACACCAAATCACAGAGGGAGTAATAAATAAGGGAAAGAAATAGGGTAATGAGCAATCACACCAAACCTGTTGTTACATAAAGTTTTACTTTTCATTGTTACATAACAACACATTTAACAATATGATACAGTAAAATTTAAGTAGCAATCAAAACATACTTCCAATGTAACAATAAGATATAATAAAACATGTAACAACCATCCAAACAAGTTGTAAGCTTTACCTTAGGTGAGTTTTTTGTAATCAAGTGTCTGATTAATATTCAATTACTAGTAATTTTCTAATGACAAGATTGCAAGTAAGAAGCTGTACTGAATGGTTTTCTTGATTTGCTTTAAGGGGAGCAGAGCCAAAACTGTTGGCGTTCTCTGCGGCTCTCGGAATCACCTTTGGGGTATTTCCCATATGTGGTATGTTCTGTTAAGCTGGAATTAGTTCTTACAATCCCTGTTTATGTAAATTCATTTGTACGGAAGCATTTCTTGTTTACTTTCTTAAGTTCGTGGTGTAATCTCTAACTATGCAGCCAAATCATATATTCCTAGGACATAATTTTATGACAAAATAGAAGGTTCTCTTGACTGTAATTCAGTTATTTAATCAATATGTTGAGAAAAGTGGGAGTGTTGAATTGCAGGGAGATGACAATGGTAGAAGAATTATTAACAAGTCAAATCAGTGAAGTTTCTTTTAATGAAGTAGAAATGGCTTGAACCTTGCAAAATCAAAATGCTAATGAAATACTATATTATAAGATTTTAATTTGATAACCTTCTCATAGATAATCTTCCAAACACTTCTGGGAGAAAAACCGACGTGCTTGTACATAATACAACTTATTGAATTTCTAAGTGGATTTGGAATTAATGATCCTATGAATTGGTCAGCAATTGATTAATTGCCATTCAATGTCATTTTAAGAGCACCCATAAGCATAGGCTTGATGTTTGAATTATCTTCCTTCAAAGTTCAAAGAGGTTTTCTTTTGGGACATGCTGTGGAACTAATATGCTGTCTGGAGCAAAGCCAGCTTTTGTACTTATTCCTTAGGTATCAGTTTGGTTAGCTTGAATATCATCATCTAGAAACGCAAGTGTAAATTCACGTTTTTACTTCTTTTTTTATGGTTATATGATGGAAATGTTCTTAGTTGATGAAGTATCTGGGTTTTCTTTTCCCAAGAAGCTGACACAACTATGTATTGAGAAAGAAACAGCTGGTCAATATCTTCCTCTTGACTATGAACAACTCTGACTTCCAGCAGGGGGTGCGTATAGTTGTTTTCCTCCTTCCCCAAGATTGTCTCTAGTTTTGAAATCCATGCAGTTGACTGTCACCTCCTTTGGCTTGCTTCAATCTGAGACAGATCTCCAGTAAATTGTGAAGCTTTGAACCCCATACTCCTGATATATCTCTTCCACCTTCTTCCTCTTTCAGAAAATTTGCAGTGTGCCCTCCACCTTTGATACTCATAAAAGTTCGCTGAACCACCCTTCTGATCATCAATTCCGATTTAGCTCTCAAACCTTTTCCTTTGTTCAATGATCATGTGGCACACCTTGCATGTGCTGCGTTGTTCAATCACCTTAAATTCTCTGTGGGATGAAGAAGGTCCATCTCTGCATTTTCAAACTAAGTCCATCTCTGCATTATCAAACTGAATCATGTAATCTAGAAGATTTGATTGCAGTTCACGTAGCTAAAGATATGCTTACGTTGCAGCGCAACGGCAACCATATGTGGACTTAGTTTGGCGACCATAATGTTGCTGAAATTTTTGGACAGATCTGTGTGTGATGAGAAACGTGGTAGGTAATAATTAACCAAATACATGTAAATTGATGTAAACACAGTCTGTGACTCTGTTACACAGACTTTTTTAAACAGAAAAATGATAATCTGCAGTATAATTTTTTGTTGCTAGCTAGAAATATTTGGGTGAGTTGACTTCTGGCTTGATTAAATCCTATTGAATTTTGCTAAGCAAATACAACTTGTGTGCAATCTATTTTTCTCTACAGGTGTCACAGTATTCTTATGTGGGATCGCTATTGCATTGTTGGGATCGTATTGTCATGCTCCTACGATGATGTTGGCTAACTTCATTGCTACTCCTATTGAGTTGAGGTATTAGCTCAGTTGTTTGATTGTTTTGCTGTCACTACTAGAGACTTGATCTTTTCCCCAAAGACTATTCTCATCGCGCCCCCTACCTGGTCCAAGATTTCTTTTGTAGTTAGACATGTGTATTATAAAATAGGGATTCTTGTTATCCGTTTAACATCTATTTCTGCCATAGTTATTAGTATTGCACATGCTTCTTGTCACCAACTTTTATGCTAGGATTTGTAGAACAATATCTGTGGGTTGTAAGAAGTGGGAAAACAGACAAGGATTCATGTTCTGCTTTTGGTTATTAGCATCAATGATATGCGTTTGTTAATCTGTGGTCCCACATCATTTTAAGTTTTTTCAATTGCAGAAGGCCTTCGTTTGGACATAATATATGTGGGTATCTTTTTTCTGTTCATCATTAAACTGTGTCAGAAAGGAGCAGTTTCTCTCTTTATTTTTTATTTTTGGGCCAGGGGGAGGGAGTTGGGGGGAGGGGGGGATAGGGTTCTCTTATGTTCAAACTTTGTATTGAGAGGAAGCTTCAAAAAGTTGTGATTTCTTTTCATTTTGCAGTCCCATGATTTGCAACCATACAGCTTTTTGTGTGCAAGTAAATGTCCTTGCGCTTTATGAATCATTGCATACTTTCCGCTTTAATATTGTACTTGAAATGTCAATGAAGAGGTTTCAGGTTAACAAAAACTATTGAATAAATAAATACATTTCAAGTCTTAAAAAATCATGAGTTTGAGAATTTAACTTAGGTAATTGAGAAGCTATGCTTTAGTGAAAAATGTACAACCCTACTTTGTGTTGGGGTGTTGACTGTTGGGCCTGAATTTCCTTCACCATTACATTTTAGGAATAACATTAATTATTTCTTCACATGGGTTTGAATATGATGCTTTATCCAGCTGGGTAGGTTAGTGTGCCCATCGTAATCTGCCTGTGTTGTAGATGATGTTTGCTTTGAGGTGAGGAAAGATTGTTGTGTTACTTTGTGTTCAATAAAGCAAGTCAGAGGGTAGTCCCAGTGAGGTTACAATGTGATCTGTCACTCTTTAGTTTAAGCTATATTATGTCAGGCTTTCAACGTCTCAGTAAACTTGTAATTTCATTTATGCTTAAGTCCTCACTTAGTGCTCTGCCTTCCACTTTGCAGTCTGATGATTCCTTTTCTACGCCTAGGCGAGTTTATCACTGGTGGACCTCATTTTCCTTTGACTGCTGATGCACTAAAAAAGGTCTTCTCTGGTGAGGCTTCAAAGGAAGTCTTGCTCAGCATTTTCCGTGCGGTAAGTGAATAAGTTTTTGCATCCGAGCATCTCTTCCTTCCTTACTTTCTTATATCAGTATCATCTTCTTGATAGTTATATCAATGCATCTATTTGATATGGTTTTCTTCATGATTTTGCCGGGCTTCTTCATTCCATTTATACTAAAGGCTGCATTATAAGTACCAAAAGAAGAAGGGCATTTTTCAGTTATCCATTCTTTTTGGTTGGATATAACTTTGTCGTTCTGTAAAGCATCCATTTCCTTCATCCTGAATACTTATCGAAGAGTCACATGTTATGCATGAATATGTGAAAATATGTATTTATGACTTAATGGTGCGCAAAATTTCATATTTTTACTATGCGTACAGTTTTACATATCTATCTCTGCATGATGGATTATTTTTCTGTCAATTGCTAAAACTGATGCTGTTGTAAGCTCGTCGAAACTTATGCTCCTTTTCTTCTTCTTCACATTCTTTAACTGACTTTTAGCAATGAACTTTGGACAACTTTTTCAGATGTTGGGCTGGCTTGTTGCTGTACCATTCATCATAGCAGGACTTTATATAGTGTTTCTGCCATGTTTTACGATCTTGGTTCGTAAGTTCAGTACCCGTCCTCCAAGCCCGAAGACTCTTCTCCAACCCCTTACAGAAGTCAGTGTTAAAGCCAGGGATGCATGATTGATAATTGTAGTTTAAATGTGTTAAAAAGTTTCTGCTAATACTTATTGCTTGTGAATAGGAATTGGGGGAGTCTAGCAGTTCTGTACTTGTATGAAGTTCAATATTTTTCCCAAAGTTCTTCACTTGCTCATGAACTCGCAGCTTCGCCAGAAGTGACGAGGGGGGAACTAGGGAAGGCCGACGACTACATGAGGTGGGGAAGCTTTACCCCTGAACTTCAATCACCTCCAGTGTCATCTCTTTATATAGTTAACGGGTTTAACTGAATTCATCATTTTTGACGTAGTGCACATATATCAATGTGTGTGTGCAATAACTTTCAAGTTAAAGAGATAGTACTAAATTCTTAACCTAACTTCTGAAGTGTAATGGTTTCCATGGTAAGCTCCTATAGGTTGAACTCGTTAAATTTAAATCATGGACTTGCATCTGCCTAGAGGTACGTGCTCTCATCGTCTCTGTCATCTAAACAACTAGCTCTATACTTGATCGCATTGTTATGAAACATAAATTACTACATGTGTTAAATTTAAATCCTATAGGTTGAACTCGTTAGATTTAAATCATGGATTCACGTTTTCTTAGAGGCACATGCTCTCATTGTGTTTGTCATGTAAACAAATCACATTGTTATGAAACATTAATTAGTATATGTGTGAAATAAGTTGTATTTTTCGTTGTACTTATTGTCCTCTATTCACATCATGACACTCGCGCAAAGTTAATCACTGAATTCAATATTTTTAATACCTAACATAGATATATGGGAAAAGGGACAAATATACCTCGAATTATCGTAAATGGTATGCAAATATCTTCCGTCATACTTTTGGGACATTGGTGCCCTTGCCGTCAAAAAATTAGAGCATATATACCCTTTATACTAACGGATATACACGTGTCATGATTTTATCCATCGATTCGACATTAATCGACGGATAAAATTGCGCCACGTGTCCCTATTTAGTCTTCCGTTAGAGTGAAGGGCATATATGCTCTAGTTTTTAGACGGCATGGGCACCAATGTCCCAAAAGTATGACGGAGGGTATCTGCATACCATTTACAATAGTTCGGGGGTATATTTGTCCTTTTTTCCTAGATATATGGTGAAATTCATCTTTAAAGTAATCTTAATAGTATTGCTCTACTTGTATATACAGTTAAGCATATGAATTTAAGGTTTATATATTAGTAAGTAAAACATATTTATATGGTAATTAGGTCACTCATATAGATTAATTGGGTCAAACTAATTAATGTTATGTGAGAATTTAGACTAAGAATTTTCTAACCTTTTTTGAGATAAAATTTATATGTTTAAACTAAATTAAAAGTACTATGAGTCATAACAAAGTATTTGATTAAATTGTGATATTTTTAAATCCAAATAGTACAAATTGAAACAAAGTACTGAAGTAGTATGACTTAAATCCAAAAAAAATCTTATTGCAACATATAGAAGACAATGGAGTGAACCAAACTATTAATTTCAACTAATATTAGAGAAAAACTTGCACAACTTAACCCTAATTTTCACTAGAGAAAATAGAAAATCACTAATAAGTGCTAATAAACACTAATTAAGATGAATTAGTGTTAATTAACACTAATCAAGATGAGAAAAAATAAATTCCTAGTCTACATTGGTGTAATGTCTTCTCTCCTTAGTGAGCAAAATTTGATAGCTAATAAATCCTTTCACCCTATTTTCAACGCCATCAAGTTTCACTAATTCAACGACCCCCTCTCTCTTACATTGTACATCTGGCACTAGAATTGTAGCCCTTCCTACCACTTTTTCACCCGTAGAAGTTCCTGGATCGTTAAAGCAATTTTCGCGAACCACCATCAACTTTAATTCCTGATTAACAGGATAATTTTTAAAACATATTTCAATTACCTCATTCCACACTGGTGCCGGTGTCCCTATTCCCCTGCTGGTCTTGAATTCTCTTCCGCTCTCATCGTTCACGATCACACGATAAATATTCATAGAATATGGGAAAGTATCGTTCACTAGAATAATACTCCAAGCTTTTTTTATTAAAAGCTTCATTACGTACACTTCTTCCCAATTATTGTTATTGTAGTAAAAATTGTTCATGGATCTCCTTGAACGGTTGAAATTTCTTAGTGAAAAATCCATCAGACAAGAGACAAGAAGTGAAACTTGTTTAGGTTTTTAGTTGTATATATAGTATGGACTCTTAAATAGAAGGCGTAATGTATGAACGTACCCTTTAATTTGGCCTTAATTGATATTTATGTCTTTTAACTTTAGGTATATGCAAATAGATACTTAAACTTATATAAAATTAAACAAATAGACACATTCGTTGTAAATGGAGTCCTACATGGCAATTTTGTGTCCAACGTGACATTCTGCCAAGTAGGACGTGTGTGTCTACTTGTTCAATTTTATACAAGTTTAAACATCTACTTGTCTACTACATCCAAAATTGGAGGGTGTAATATGTCAAATAAAGTCAAGTTAAAAGGTATAGTATTTATGTATTATGCCTATTTTTTCTAGTTTTAGTCCAACTACAAATCAATTAAGGTAGCTAGCATTAAAAATAAAAGTTAAAAGAAGGAAATATGTGTGTGGGGAATTAAATACAGCTAATGATGTAGGAAATACGGTAAAGTCCTAGAAATACCAAAACTAAATATAAATTCGACATTAAAGTGACATTTATTAAAACAAAATTATGGGGAGAGTATTATATAAATATTAAATAATTTAATTTTCATCTCACTTATAATTTGAATAAAAGAAAATAATTTTACAAAAATCTTCGATATTATTTTTAAGCAACACAATTTATTCAAACGACCCTATATAGAGATTTTTCGTGTTATATTTAAGTCATTAAGTGATACAACAAGGTCTTAAGTTTTTTTTTTTGGAAGAAAGAAATTGAGATTTATTGCAATAAGGTTTATTCTGTCCTAAATTAGCATATTCCCACCCCACCTCACCCCCACCCACCCCTTTATTTAGTTTTAATATTTTTTTTGTTTCTTAAATAATATTTTTAATCAAGGTTTAACATGGCCAGCTGTCTACAGATTTCTTATTTTTTTGTACTATATAGTATATTCGTATACGTTTTATCACCATGTTTGTTTATTGAGTTTTATTTATTACTTGAGGAGAATGGACACTTCTATTAAATTGGAAGTCAAACAAATAAAAATTCTTTGTAATCGATTTCTTTTATATTTGCTATTTTACTCCTTAAAACATTTCCCCCCGATAAGTGATGAAACGATCAAAACATAAGTTACCGTCTATGAGCTTAAAAGATTACAACAACATACTCATGCTCAGCGTAATTTCACGGTCCGAAAAGGGTATGATATACAATGATCTTATTCATAATTTTTAGGGTAGAGTGGTTGTTTCTGAAAGAAACTCAGCTAAAAAAAAAAGTATCTGACGTAGGATTGTAAGAAAAAAGACAACAAAATAACAAGATATAAAATAATTGTAACAATAAATATCGATACACATCAAAGGAAAAACTACGCGATAAAATATTACTACTGTTAAAAGGACAAGGGGGAGGAGGAGGTTAACCCGGCCACTCCCTCTCCCCCTCACAAAACGGATAATACTCAATTATCTATTAACTTTATCATTTGAATATAAAAAAAAAAGTTTCTTATTTGTTATTGTCATATATCTCTCTGTCAAAAACGAGAAATCTCTTACAAAAAAAAAACCACATTATTTTATTAAACTAAAAATAAATGTAAATAGATACAAAACTAATTGGCATGTTGAATGTTAATGAGATGCTAAAACTCGAGAATGTGTAAGTTTCTGAAGATAAAAAGTTAATTATAAATTATAATGGATAAATATTAAAATATATGTTGATCACGTTGTGGATTTTGACTCACCCTTAATTTTTTTGCAATTTGCAATAACAAATTCATCAACTAATTAAGAAAATCAGTTTTATTATACTAAGTCATTTTTTTGGTTAAATTTAATACTATTAAATTGCAATACATATTAAACAATGTTAAGTCGCCGCATATAACCGTAGAAGCACGATGAAACCTTCCCTATGTCCATTATTTTTTCAAGTTTGAAAAAATGTTACTAGTAGTTTCCCTTCATCTTTTAATTAACTTTAAAAACTTGTCATGCTTATCCTTTGAATTTTTAAAAATATTTATTCTATTAGTGTATATATAAAAGAGAAGATCAATTAAAAAAATAGATTTTCTGGATCTAAGTACGTAGAATGGTAGATTTGGTTTTATACATAGAAGCAGGGTTAGAATTTGAAGTATACAGGTTTGAGATTCAAATTTTTTTTAACTTATTGAATTCTAAATTAATAATTTGTATATATAATTCCATGTAGGAGATGTATGATGCCTTAGTGTGAAAGTGTAGAGGTTGGTTATGGGTGATTACAAGAGATGTATGTATAGGTAGCTAGACCGAAAAGTATTGGGCAGAGCTAATTAGATATGATATCCCGCAACTTCAGCTTATTATATTATTGATGGCATGATCTTAGATAGAAGGTTATAGAGGGTGCACAAGATTAGAGTAGAGGGATAGTTAGGTAGTTGAGAGTTGTCTTGCTTATCTTTCATACAAGTAATCGTAGTATTACCTATAAGAGTTTCTTGCACGTTGATTATCATATTATTTTGATGTAGTGACTATTTCTTTTTTAGTATGCTTTATCATGTTTTATTTTTTATATATGTATATTTTCTATCTGATATTCAATATCTGCATTAAAATCATTAATTTGGATTCGTATAATATTGCAGAGTCCATTTCTAAAAATGCATGATCGACGCTCCCAACAGAACTTTTCCATAACAAAGGCCAATACATGCATGTAGGTATATTGCCTCTATTTCTAACAAAGGCCAATACATGCATGTAGGTATATAGCCTCTAATTCTAACAAAGGCCAATACATGTATATACCTCTACCCCTTTTCATACATAACCTCTAAAATTTTGTGTTGGGTATTTTGGAAGCATATTCTGTTTTTTTGTTAGTTCTTTTTGGGAAACCCTAACCCCAGAAGGCAAAATTGGAAAGGACAAGGGTCACTAAAGGGAGTTATATGCATGTTTTGCCTTTTGTGGGAATAAATATATAGTTTTATTATATATTTATTGTTCTTAAATATATTCACGTTAGATTATTATCTAGATATGTATATTTGATTAAGTCAACCAAATCTAGTATGATATTTCATAATTAATACTAAAGTTTATCTTGTTTGCAGATATAAGTCAATATTCCAATGCAACGACCAGAGTTGATACAAATGCTAAAGTATAATTGACGTGCTAGCTGTAGATGGAACATTTTTGAATTTTATATGTATTTTAATCGTAAAATGTTAGAAATCAGTCAATTTATGATGATTTTTATCGAAAATCCTTTCTGGTTTGATGAACTTTTTATCAAAAAAATCTAAAATTTCCGATGAACGATTGTAATTGAATTTTTAGTAGTGATAAAACGAGAGTAATAGAAGAAATAGAACTTCATGATCTAAGTCGAGATATGGTATTTTAGATTTGGCTTATTTTTTATTATTCTTAAAATAAAATATATTATCGATCTTTATGTTTGAACTATTCAACTAATTAATATGGAATACTATGATACACATTTTATAATGGAAAAATTCCAGAAATATACTACTTAAGACTTTTATTAACAAAATATCAATATACTTATATTTAATTACAAACTAAGTTTAGCCATATTACGTTTATCTGTTTTCCTACCAATAAATTCATTCCAATGCAACGTGGAGCACGAAACTCTGGGCAAAAAACAAATAATTAAGTCCCTTTCCATCAAGATATCAAAACATATTAATTACAATGAAGATATTTGAGATTCATTTTTTATCTTTATATAAAAAGATTATCTACCTATCAATTTAGGGTGCATTGGATATTTAGAAGAGTATAATGACAGTAACATAAAAGAATTATATGATGAAAGGTGGTCAGACTGATGATTCGAACACTTTTCAATAGAAAATTATATGAAGTAATAAGTTATTAAGAAATACTTTTTAAACATATATAATTCAATCTTTAACGTTTTTAGAAATGACTTTTTTTTTTTGACAACTAAAAATGACTGACTTTGCCACTGACCAAAATGTACAAAATGGTTAAGAAAATAACTAAACAAGGGATATTATGAGACAACAAAAATAAAAGCAATAATAATGGAAAAAACATAATACACAATTTTACATTGAAACCCTTAAGGAAAAGAAAATCTACGACCAGTATTAGTTCTAAATGAAAGATGATACAAGATTACAAATACACTAATTCGATTAAGTTTATATAAGCTGTGAAATATTAAAGAAAATCATGCATTGTCTTATTAGAAAAATTTAATTTTCATAATGTGAACTACTATTTCGTGTGGGAAAATATCCCAAGGTCTAATTTCCACCTAACAAATTAACATTCATATTTGTGAAGATATTTTTCATGCATCAATTAGTTTATTTTGTAGATGTCTTAATTGAAGATCAATATTTTGTAATTTGTAATAATTAATGTATAAGGGACCATTAACCTACATTCTACTCTAAAACACATGTACACTAGAGGGGAAAGGGACAAGTTACTAAAGGATAAGTATAACAACAACCCTTTTTGAATAATTAAATAAGTAAAATGTGGACAACATGTGTATGAACTTGATCTTAATTAAATAAGCTTGTTGCTAATTAATGGTTTTTGGCTAATTGACACATTAATTAATCTTAAGAGTTTGACCATGGTGGATGGTAAAACATATCTAGAAGAAAATTTTGCTTAGCTTTATATGACTGTTATTTAAATTAATAAACTGTTTGAGAATGTAATTAATAGTAATTTGGGCGAGCATAATACGTACGTTGATTACATGTTTGAAAAATATAATCTTATCAATATCCATAAAATCAGAACAAATTGTAAGAAAAAATATGTTATTTAATTTCTGAGGTTAATTAAAGAAAAAATTATATGGATCAAAAAAATATACAGTTGAGTTTCGTAATTACGTTCTAAATTATAGCAACTATTTATAATTTTTCTCCCAATAAATAATTGGAAAAATTACAGAAATCTCACCTTTTAGTTTACTTATTACCATTATCCCCTATAAGTTTTACAAATCTCCAAAATCCCTCATTTTTGCGCATCAGATTAGTGTATCTCGTGCATCAAATTAATGTATCAGTGCATCAGATAGTGTATTATGTATAAAATGTACATCAGATTAGTGTATCATGTATAAAATGTAATGTATCTTACTTAATGATTAATGTATCTCGCGCATCAGATTAATGTATCAACACTTATATTATTGTATCCGTTTTGAGGGATTTCTGTAATTATAAACTTTTAAGGCAAAATTAAGGGATAGATTGTAATTTTATCTTAAAAGTATGTGATTCTGTAATTTACCCTAAATAATTTTTGAAAAATATCTAAATTTACTCAATTACTATATGATTTTTATTTTTTTTAGCATTTATCAATCCTTTACTTATGACGGTTCAAATTCATTTGTAGGAACTATATTTGATGAATAAGTAAAGTTTATTAGTGTTCAAATTCTAAGTGTCTTATAAATAATTTGTATCATACATGTATGGAATTGAAAAGATGGTTTACGTTTTAGATCTAAACTCTGCAAACGCTAATTTTAGATATTTATATTTGAAATTAGATTGAGTTTAATTGCAATTTGCGAATTCATATTCAAACATGATATTAATTTGAAGTTAGGCTACGGCAATGCCTAACTTCATACTAGAGAAAGTTGGATTCCTTTATTTTATGAAAGAGAAAACGAGGAAGGAAAAATAATTGAAATTAATACTCTTTTTAAATTATAGTATACCTTTTAACTGAAAATAAAAAATGTAGAAATCAAAACTCTTTTTAGATAAATACATCGAGTATTCAAAAATACATCAAACAATTTATACATTTATGCCATCCCATACAAGTACTTGTAAGGAGGAGGAGCAACAAAGCATACAAGGCTTGAAGTTTGTCCCTAGTTAAATTTTAAGTAGTGTGCTAAAATCAAATTATTCATATTTTAAAATTAGAATTTTAAGTTCTGATAATATAATAAACCCCTAAAATTACAAATCCAATATTTTAAAAAGTTTTATTAATAAATATATTTTGGACCATCTAACAACAAATCATACCTGGTGTATACTTCTTCTATTACCAAATCATACCAAATTAGTTTGATATGATACCAAATTAAACCCAAAATCTATACTTCTTCTATTCCATATTAATTGAAGTTGTGCGGCAATACATATTTATTAAAAAAAATATTTAAGGACATAATTTAAATCATATTTTTTATTATTATCCTTATAAAATCATACATATAACTTTGTAAGTATTCTAAAAAATATCAAACTTTATTAAAAGAAAGCACAAATATATAAAAAAATAAACAAATATTCATCTTAAAGTTTGAACAATTCAATTATTTTGAACGATAAAAAAATCCCAAAAATTTAGTTACAATATATCATAGAAAGAGTATTATCTAATCGAAGTTTTCAATACCATACCATACCGAGCCGATCATCAAACTAAATTTTGGAAAGGAAAATGCTTTATTTTTGTCCATGTATGTAATGGCCCCACATATTACTACTTCCCAATTTCCAATTCCAGATTTTCTTGCATTTAAGGAGGACTCTCACCTTCTATTTAACTGCGCAAATCTTTCCAACAAATCGTCCAAATCCATCTCTCTCTTCTTTATCCTTTTTTTTCCCTCTCTTCTTACCAAAGATTCCATTTTTTCATGTGGGTGTTGTTCAAATTCAATCATATTAACCGCCATTGTTGTTGATTGCGATGTCTCTTACTGGAAAAGGCTACCCAGATCCACATCAAGAAAGCAGTAATACTTATCATAATACTAATAATGCTTCATCTAATTGTTGCTCAGAAGCTTTAGCTCAATTGAAGCTTTATCAAGCTTTCATCTTTTCAGTCCCTATTTTGTTTGCTTTTATACTCTTACTGTTATTCTACTTATTTTATCTTCGTCGTCAGAGAGTCGATTGGTCCTCACTGCGGATGAGGACATCCACATTGCACACTGCTAATGAATCTGATGAACTCTCAAGGGTATGTTAAAAGAAACAATTTTTATTTTTTTTTAATTTTTTTTTAAAGATTTATAATCTTATTGTTTTTGGGGTTTTTGTTGATTGTGGTTTTACCAGTGTGAAATGGGATTGAAGAAGGAAGTAAGGGAGATGTTGCCTATTATTGTCTTCAAGGAGAGTTTCTCTGTCAAAGATACACAGTAAGTTTGCCCTCTTTAATTTTTCTTATGTAATGAATCAACAGATCTGAAATTTAGAGTAATGGGTTATGATAAATGCAATTTATGATCTTTCTAAGTTGGTAGGATGATGGAATGAGTTGAATTTATATGGAGAACTGAGGATTCATATAGTCGACCCCGACCCTGATCCTGATCCCAACTTGTTTAGGACTAAGGCTTAGTTGTTGTTGTTTTATACACCTTTTAAGTTCTTTTTGCATATGTATACATGATTCGAGCCGACATTAGTGAGATGGCTAAATTGGCCATACAAAAGTGTGATCTTTCCGTGTGTCTCAACATTTCTCGGCTTCTTGGAGTCATCTGAGGACAAAAATATGTGATACAATGTTGTTTGATTTTTCAATACAACCTGTAGTAGATTAGATGTAGAATCCAGCCTGCAATTGTGGTAGATTGGGAATATAGATTGTTCTCTTTGAGAGTTTCGTGGGAGGTGTTAGACTATCCGCTGATATTCTCCCAAGATATAGCTGGTTGAGAATCATAAACTACAATATATGGTACAAGTGTAATCAGGGTAAAGGGGTGTAGCATCAGTATTGGAGTCTCAAATTGTAATGAATGCCAACTAATATCACTAGATCTTACATCTCCCAAATCAATGAGCCCCTTCCCTATTTGCTCTATTTGTATGAGAAGTGAGCTATGTCAAGTTCATGAGTGTCATGGCATAGGGGGATTCAGGTATAATCTTATCTAAAAGTAAAAACAACTAATCAGACATAGGGGGATTCAAGATTTGAACTTTATGGATTTGAGTTCGAGATTCTACCTTAACTCTTTGATTTATGGGGTTTGGCATCAACTATTTGTTCTTAATGAGTGAAATATATTAACACATATACAGGGTTCGAGCCGAAACTACTCTGTCAAAGGATTAAGCCATAATGTCTTTTTACACTATTTGCTCAATCTACACTTCTTCAGTGTTTTTGCCTGGAAAAGTTTTCTAAATCCATGAGAGCATCTGCAGTAACTTTGGTAGTGATATTAGACACATCTGCGATGTAGAAATTCAGAAATCAGAATGTAATATTGAGATATGAATGAAACCTCACATTTATAGATATATGAAAACATACCATTTGTATCCAAATTCTATTTCAAAGATCTGCTAGAATGATACATCTCAAACTCCTCGAACTTCTTGAGCCGTTATTCTTCTCACACTGAAGGTGTATTTGGAAAAATAGTACCAAAAATATTTCCCATCAATAATTAGTGATTTCAGTAGATTTTGCACAAACAGTGATGTGTGGATCCTCAGATAGTTGAAAATTTGTGGAAATATTTAAGTGATCCTCGATGAATATCATTGCTGGATGTAAAAACAATATAGCTAAAAGAAATCAATCTGTCATCATGTAAAAATGGGGCCGCGTCCCTTAAAAATTAAAATGCACTATAATGAATAGCCTTTCATATTTATGAGATTTGGTTCTAGACATTTGCTGCTTCAACCATCATGTTCTTGTACTTGCAGCATATTTCATTTTGGTCCTTAAAACCAGGATATCCCCACAATTAGTAATTCTGATGGTGGTTTCTGTAGCAACTAGCAATTGTTGCTGGGAAATGCAACACCATTTACTTTTCTATTATGAAATTCAAACCCATGTTGGAGATAACAGAAAACAGCTATTTATTTTTTGGATATTAAGAAATGTCAGTTTGAAATTCTTCTTATTGACGAACTCTTTCAAGGTATGATTTATAATTGCGCATCAATTTGTGAAGTTCTTTTCTTATTAATAAATTTGCCATCACCTTAGGCATGGTACCTTTGGTTTAAGGTACTGGCAATACCTCTTCTTAGTCCATTCATCAATTTGCAAAATACAAAGAGAAGAGTGGGACATAGGACCTTGCCTCCAAAAGAGGTACACAAGCCAGTTACATACAGTCTTCAAAAAAGAAAGAAACTTATCTATACAAGAACTCTTTCATTACTAACTTATTTAGATCAACTTACAAAAATGTAAGCCTTGTCAAACCTTCTCCTTATCCTACGCAATTGCTACTTATCAAGTTGAAATGTCCCTTCATCCCTTCAGAAGATGTTGAAAAGAGTAATAGTAGGGTACTATATCCATTCGAAGAGGCCAATTTGGCAAGAAGATCAGCAACTTGATTAGCTTCTCTTAATTGAACTTTCTTCGCTAATTTAGTTCATTTGTTTACAAGCAATGACAAATGAAATAAATGGTTTATATTAGATTGCACATTTAGATTTACATATTGTGAAGAAAACAGAAGGTTTAACAGACATGCATCCTAGAGACGAAACTCAAATATTTAAACATTGTTTTCTAATGAAGTTTGATCTTTCTCGGACAGATGTTCAGTGTGCTTAGGGGATTACCTAGCAGATGATAAGCTTCAACAAATACCTGCTTGTGGGCACACATTTCACATGGTTTGCATTGACCTCTGGCTAGCCTCCCACAACACCTGCCCCCTCTGCCGCCAATCAATCCTTGCTCCAACTAACGCTTGCACTGAAACACCTGATACGAGCTCAGAAACTACTGAGAGTACTTCTAGTGAACAAGATGCTGATGAAACATCTCACCAAAGCAGCTCTGAGTGTTGTGGGGATCCTCAAGTAGGTCAATCAAATTCACAGGCAGAACCCAGAGAAGAAACGGAACACAGATCGTCTAATGAAGAAGAAAGTGATAACGTTGACCACGACAGCGTCTCAATAAATAGAAGTTATGACACTATGCAGGAGCCAGAAGAAACGGAACACAGATCGTCTAATGAAGAAGAAAGTGATATTGTTGACCACGACAGCGTCTCAAGAAATAGGAGCCATGACACTATGCTGGAGCCAAGTGATTCAGTCTGATGTTCATAAGTTAGGGAAGATAAAAATACTAGCCATACGCTGGCTAGATATGATGCAGCTTGATGCATGTTAGGTGACACAATAGGGATGAGACTGCAGGATGAATATGACAGCATGAGCTTGCCTCTTTGTTCGGATTCCAAAATACCCCAGTCTTTCTGAGATCAAAGTTCATTGCCGGGCTCATGAAGTTTCGACTTCTCTCAGGAAATGGGAGGCAGAACGGCTCGCTTAAATCACCATACGAGGTTAAGGCTTGCATCATTTCGCCGTCTGGGATAAGAAGAAGCTCAAACAATCCTTAGGCAAGTATACAGATTGTTGAAGTATCCGCAGAGTTGTACCATGTAACCTTTCTGAGTCATAAAGGTGTATAGTAATCTTAATAGAGTTGTACCTGATAATACTATGTTGTGCTTAGGCGTAGAGAGCGATTTGAAGTTTATGGGTTCATGATTCTTGTACTTTAAAGTTACCATGTTTTAAATTAATAATTTATACATATTTAATGGATTTTAAAAATACAAAGCAAAGAACTCCTTTCAGTGTTATTCCATCCGGACCACTTTACTTTTTACATTTTTTATTTACACGCTTCTTAAGAAATTGTGGTTTTGATTAACATATGTTATGCTTTCAAATAAAGAGCAAATAAAGTTTTGTAGTTAGGAGGATTCGATATGGGGGGGGGGGGCAGAAGAGTAATAACAATCCATTCAATAGACGGCTGCGATTGGAAGTTGTTTAATGAGCTTGAAGCGCTACGATGCTGCCAGGAGAGAAGAAGGCAACGAATCAATTGGTAAGGCAACGAATCAATTGGTAATTTTCTCGTTTCTTCTCTCTTTCCAGATCTCTTCCTTCTTCTTCTTCTCCCTCAGTCTAAATTCTTCTTCTTCTTATCTCCTTCTGCAGATACGAAGCTCATCTATGGAATCCCAGAAGAGTAGTTCAACTCAGCACTCGTATTTCTATTCTTAGTTGTAATAGTTTGAAGTTTTATTTCTATAAATCAGAAAATTGTCCCAAAAAAGGTTGTTGTTGATTTTATTCTAGTTTAGATCTTGACAATTGGTATAAGAGCCTAGCTTATGCGACCTGTACGTGAAGATCTATAATGGCGGACGGTACTAGATTCAAATCCATGGACGATCGACTGAATCGACATGAAGATATGATGGAAAGGTTAGCTAATAGTAATCGTGAGATCAGTGAAACACATGTGGGAATCAGAGGAGCTTTAGAACAAATTGTGGAAAGGTTAACTGCATTAGAAAGGAGACCAGTAGCTGCTGATCTGGACATTCCTCAAGGGGATGGCATTTTACCCATTCCAGGACAAGAACATAGGAATCTGAGGCACCAGGGAGTTCTCATCCACCCTCCTAAGTGGGAATTGCCCAGTTTCGAAGGTCACCAGCCTAAGGTATGGCTCAGAAAGTGTGAAAGGTACTTTAATTTACATAAAATTGCTGACAACTTGAAGGTTGAAGCAGCAGCACTCTATCTTAATGGAATGGTTGAAACATGGTATAACTCTATGGTACTGAGTGTAGGGGTATTGACTTGGGTAGAGTTAAAAGAAGAATTATGTATTAGGTTTGGAGAAATTTTAATGGAGGATGTTGTGGAAGTCTTTAACAAGTTGAATCAGACTGGATCTGTAGATGAATGTTTGGGAAGGTTTGAGGATCTCAAAGTAGAGATGTTGATAAGAAATTTGGCCTTGAATGAAGCTCATTTCCTGTCTAGTTTCATGGGAGGACTCAAAGAGGAGATCAAGTATGCTATTAAGATGTTTAAGCCCACTACCCTCTGCTTTGCAATTGAACAAGCCAGGATGCAAGAGAAGGCCATAGAAGCAGCTCTTAAGAAGGACAAAACTGATACTAGACCTATCAAGGCTCCTGTGAGTAGTTTTGCCCCAAAACCATCAGCTATGACTTCCACTAGACCAACCACTTACCGGTTGAGTCCAGAAGTTTACGAATATAGGAAGAACAATCAGCTTTGTTTCAGATGTGGAGATAAGTATACTCCAGGGCATAAATGTAAGAATAGACAGTTGAATTGCATCAAGGGAATCACTGAAGATGGACAAGCGACTTGGGCAACACCTACTGAAACTAGTGAAATAATAGAGGAACAAGCCCCAACTGATGTGATAATTGAAGGGGAAATCCAACAGGAGATGCAAGAGGCTATTTGTCTGAGTGCATTGTCTGGCAATCACAATGGGGTGAATACCATTCTAGTAAAGGGAATAGCTAAGAATAGGAATCTAACTGTGATGGTTGATTCAGGAAGCACTCATAGCTTTATTGATTCACAAGCTGTGATGGAAACAGGTTATGTGGAAACTTATAGCTCTCCTATGAGAGTCACTGTTGCTGATGGTAACTATTTGTTATGTAATTCTATTTGTCCGAGTTTCAGCTGGAAGATGGAAGGGAAATCATTCAGAGAAGATCTAAGGATTATCAAGTTGGGAGGGTGTGATATAGTCCTAGGGAATGACTGGATGAAAAAATACAACCCCACCAAGTTTGACCATGAGAAGATGAGTGTCACTATTGGAAAAAAGACCAATAAAGTGGTGTTGCATGCTATTTCTGAAGAGGGAAGTATTCACATGATTAGCAGTGGTACAGTGGGAAAACTGATTAGGAAGGGTCAGACTTTGATGGCTCACTTGTTCATGGTCAGCATGGACACAACTACTGAGCAGGAAACCATTGAAGAACCAATAAAAGTGGTGCTACAACAATTTGAAGATGTCTTTGCCGAACTTAAAGGTTTACCACCTGTGAGGAGTTTAGATCACTCAATTCCGTTGAAGCCGTGATCATTGTCTGTTAGCTTAAGGCCTTACATGTACAATTACTTTCAAAAAGAGGAGCTGGAGAAACAAGTGAAGGATATGTTGTCACATGGTACTATTCAGCCCAATCAATCGCCTTTTTCTTCACCTGCATTGCTAGTGAAAAAGAAGGATGGGACTTGGAGGTTCTGTGTAGACTATAGAGGGTTGAATGAGGCTACAGTGAAAGACAAGTATCCCATACCCATTGTAGATGACCTATTGGATGAGTTACATGGTTCAACGATATTTTCGAAGGTGGATTTAAGAGCTGGTTACCATCAGATTAGAATGAAATCTGATGATGTGTTTAAGACAGCATTCAGGACACATATGGGACACTATGAGTTTCGAGTGATGCCATTTGGGATTACTAATGCCCCAGCCATATTCCAGGCTATGATGAATCAGGTATTTCAACCTTTTCTCTGGAAGTTTGTTCTAGTTTTTTTCGATGATATCTTAATATATAGTCAGTCTCTTGCGGAACATGTGAAGCATGTTACTACTGTTTTTATGACATTGAGGGCACATTCACTTTTTGCTAAGAGATCCAAATGCTCGTTTGGTCAATCCAATGTTGAATATCTTGGTCATGTCATTAGTGCTCATGGGGTAGCTACTGATCCTGAAAAGGTCGCAGCTATGGTGCAGTGGCCCATACCCTCTTCCTTGAGAGCTTTGAGGGGATTCTTAGGGCTGACGGGATACTACAGGAAGTATGTAGCCAACTATGGTACGATATGTAGACCACTTACTGATCTTCTAAAAAAGGACAGTTTTCAGTAGAGTGATGAGGCTGCAACTGCTTTCTTAGCTCTGAAGGACGCTATGTCTAACACCCCAGTCCTTACCCTACTTGATTATTCTCAAGAATTTGTAGTTGAAACAGATGCAAGTCACTCAGGAATTGGTGCAGTTCTCATGCAAAAAGGGAGACCAGTGGCATATTTCAGCAAAGTATTGGCTATGAAGCATAGGGGCAGGTCTATTTATGAGAAGGAGTATATGGCATTGCTTAGTGCTATAGACAAATGGAGGCACTACTTACAGTATAGACACTTTGTGGTAAGAACTGATCACCACAGCCTGAAATACTTGCTTGATCAGCGAGTTACTTCAGCTATCCAGCAAAAGGGGCTTACCAAGTTGTTAGGCTTAGACTACGAAGTTAAGTTCAAGAGAGGGGCTAAGAACCGAGTTGCTGATGCTCTTTCTAGACAATTTGAAGGGGTGCAAGAGGAAGAAACAATTTCTTTGCACGCTAAATTACAAGCTATCAGCTCATCGGTTTTAACTTGGGTGCAAGACATCACAACCAGTTATGAAGGTGACACGTTTGCTTCCGATCTTATTACTCAATTGGTGATAGACTTACAAGGTCCTAATCTGTGGCACTATGAATTTGGGATCTTGCGGAAGAAAGGAAAAATCTATGTGGGATCTACGGGCACACTAAGACAACAACTACTACATGTTTTTCATAGCTCACCATTAGGGGGTCATTCCGGTTAGTTAGGAACACTTAAGAGGTTATCCGGGGTGTTTTATTGGCCTCTTATGAAACATATGGTAATCAATTATGTTGCAGAATGTGATATCTGTCAGAGGAGCAAGGATGAGGCTGTAGCATATCCTGGTCTTCTTCAACCACTTCCTATTCCCAACCAAGCATGGACTCATATTAGTATGGATTTTATAGAAGGGTTGCCTAAATCTCAAAGAAAGGATGTCATTTTGGTGGTAGTTGACAGATTCACAAAATCAGCACATTTCATAGCCCTATCTCATCCTTATACTGCAACTATTGTGGCTGATAAGTTTTGGAAGAGGGTTCAAACCTTGCATGGTACCCCTACTTCTATAGTCACAGATAGAGACAAGGTGTTTCTTAGTAATTTTTGGCAAGCTTTGTTCAAACTAAAAGGGGTTCAATTGTCCTATAGCTCTGCTTACCACCCTCAAACAGACGGCCAAACAGAAAGGGTGAACAGGTGTATTGAAACTTATTTGAGGTGTATGACTAGCAGCAGACCTACTAATTGGAAGAGGTGGTTATATTTTGCTGAATGGTGGTACAACACTAACTTCCATAGTAGTCTCCAATGCACTCCCTTTGAAGCCTTGTATGGTTATTCTCCACCTCAACTATCTCTTGGACCTCTCCTAGACACTGTGGTGCCTGCTGCTGAAGATGTGATTATGCACCGACAACAAATGCAACAATTATTAAAGGACAATCTCCACAAGGCTCAAGAGAGGATGAAGTATTTTGCTGATCATCGTCGAACTGACAGGGAGTTCCAAGTTGGTGATATGGTGTATTTGAAGTTGCAACCCTATCGGCAAACTTCCTTAGCTCTGCGGAAGAACCTTAAGTTGAGTTCAAAATATTATGGGCCTTATCAGGTGATCAGCAGGATTGGACTAGTTGCTTACAAGCTAGCTCTTCCACCTTCTTCCAAGGTGCATCCTGTCTTTCATGTTTCACTTCTGAAGAAACAGGTTGGTTCTAGAGTGGTGGTTCAATCAACTCTGCCCATGACTAATGCTGAAGGCCAATTCCTTGTCAAGCCTGTTGCCATTTTGCAGAGACAGCTGGTACAGAGGGAAAATTCAGCTGTTGTTAAACTCCTGATCCAATGGTCTAACTTACCTCCTGAAGATGCTACCTGGGAGGATTTTGACTTCATCAAGGCTAAGTTTCCAGAATTCATAGCTAATCCTTGAGGACAAGGATTATTTGATGCCGTCGGGTATGTTATGCTTTCAAATAAAGAGCAAATAAAGTTCTGTAGTTAGGAGGATTCGATATGGGGGGGCAGAAGAGTAATAACAATTCATTCAATAGACGGCTGCGATTGGAAGTTGTTTAATGAGCTTGAAGGGCTACGATGCTGCCAGCTCAGACGAGGTGGTTATAAGTCTAACAACCAGGAGAGAAGAAGGCAACGAATCAATTGGTAATTTTCTCGTTTCTTCTCTCCTTCCAGATCTCTTCCTTCTTCTTCTTCTCCCTCAGTCTAAATTCTTCTTCTTATCTCCTTCTGCAGATACGAAGCTCATCTATGGAATCCCAGAAGAGTAGTTCGATTCAGCACTCGTATTTCTATTCTTAGTTGTAATAGTTTGAAGTTTTATTTCTATAAATCAGAAAATTGTCCCAAATAAGGTTGTTGTTGATTTTATTCTAGTTTAGATCTTGACAAGCTCCGATGAATTTTTCTGACAAGGTCATTGGTGATCACTAAAACACCGCAAACTATTTCTTAGTTGAGTTACGTCCCAAAAAACTCTTTCCTAGGCAACATATTATTGGAATTGAGTTCTTGTTCACCAAAGTTTGCTTTTTTGATGTCTTTCGTCAAAGAGATCGTGCTCGAAGGATGACTCTTATATGCTAGTTATTTTCTTGGTGAGTTTGAATTAGGTACTGAGTGCAAACTGTAGTAATCTCTTTTTTATACCCAAGTCACTAGGATTAATTAGTTTGTTGCTATGAAATTTTGCTTAAATATTTTTCATTGATTTTTTTAAGCTTTAGCAATGAGTTTTAAGTTAATTAATTAAGATTTTATGTAATTGATTTGAGAGTATTAGGGTTGTATTGTGACCCAAGGTTATAAAAGGAATATAACATTAATGCTACATGTCTTTTTCTTTTGGTGAAAATTTACACTTGAGGGTATATTTTTGTTAAAATATGAGTGAAGGGTATTAAAAATAATCGTAAACTCTAGTGCTTCATATATAAACTTCTTATTCTCTCATTTGGAGTTTATTCTAGCAGCAGCTGTGAGGTTCAAAAACTACTGTAAAGGTATAAATATTTTCTTAGTTTTTTTTTTTCATTTTACTATCGTGTTTCTTGTTGTGTTCGATAGTTGTCAAGAGTAAAATCTTCATTTTTGTGTGTGTTATTTATGCACATTAAGTAAGTTCTTGGACCTTGTTGTGTCGACTTCTTTTATAATTTTCTTATCTTATGCCGTGAATAAATAAATAAAATCGATCTTTTATGTAATCTGATTTTGAATGTTACTTTAAGTACACCAACATGTTTTTTTTTAAAAAAATTTAAGGTGATTGATTCTATATTTGCTTAATATAGTTGGCAATGGAGTTCTTGAAATAGTATGAGATATAAATTGTAAATTTAGAACTATCATGTCAATTTTTTTCTGCCAATTTATGATGAACTCCAATATATAAATTATATAAAAGGGTTAATATTTTATTAATTTAACCAAAGCTTCAACAATCTCTCTGATGTTCGTTGTTTGACTATTATTTTTCTCTATATTTGTGTGTTTATGTTGTGACTCTGAGGTTGATTTGAATGTTGTATCAGGTATGTCTCCTAGAAAACCTTCTCAACCTGCCAATAAAATGAAACAACACGCAGGGTTCAATCAACCTGGGTTAAGAAAAGAAAAAAATCATCCCAAGTTCATAGCTCCAA
>JAJOOS010020208.1:0-28220 GCA_029582725.1 Solanum chiquidenum | reverse complement strand
CCCTGTCCTCGAGGCGTCGTTCCCTGAGGACTCCCCCACACCCTTCTCCACCCCAACCCCTCTCCCCGGCCTCGAGGTGCCGGACCCAAGGACTCCCCTCCCCACCCAACCTCGAGGTGCCGGACCCGAGGACTTCCCCACACCCTTCTCACCCGTCCTCGAGGCGCAGGACCACGTCGTGCCCCGAGGGCCCCAAACCCTGCTACCCCATACTCGAGGAACCGTACCCCGAGGATCCCTCATCCCCCGTACTCGAGGGTCGTACCCCGAGGACACACCCACCCCCATCCTCAAGGTCCTCGAGGCGTCGTTCCTCGAGGACTTCCCCATGCCCTTCCCCCCTCCCCCCCCACCCCTGTCCTCGAGGCGTCGTTCCCTGAGGACTCCCCCACACCCTTCTCCACCCCAACCCCTCTCCCCGACCTCGAGGTGCCGGACCCAACCTCGAGGTGCCGGACCCGAGGACTTCCTCACACCCTTCTCACCCATCCTCGAGGCGCCGGACCACGCCCTTGAGGCACCGAACCCGAGGACTTCCCCGCGCCCTTCCCCCCTGCGTCGAGGCGCCGAACCACTCCCTCCCCACGCCCTCGTGGCGTCAAACCCGAGGACATCCCCATGCCCTTCCCCCCTGCGTCGAGGCGCCGAACCACTCCCTCCCCATGCCCTTCCCTCCCACCTCGAGGCGCCGGACCCAAGCCCTTCCCCCCCTTCCCCCGGCCCTTCCCCCGGCCTCGAGACTTTGTGCCCCGAGGACCGTCCCCTTACCCCCGGCCTCGAGACTTTGTGCCCCGAGGACCGTCCCCTTACCCCCGTCCTCGAGGAGCCGTGGCCCGAGGATTCCCCCACCCCTCCCCCCGGCCTCGAGGCGCCGGACCCGAGGACCCCCCCCCTCCCCGCCACCCACACCCACACACATTAAAATCTACAAATAATAATAGATAAGGCATTACACTATTATAGAAACTTCTTATACAAATTCTTCTGTCCATTGAGTTGTTAGTCATCTGCATTTATTTAATTTTGTTATAAATGATATGGATGAAATCCACAATACCTACAAGGTGAATTACATGATTATTCCAAAAAAATGAATGTAACATGACTTGTTTCAACTTCTTCTCCATTACTGTGGGCATAAATTATTTACTTCAGCTGTAATATCATTGGGGAAGACCAGAAACTGCTGCAACTCTGGCCAACATGAAGCAAGTGAAATTCAGAAGAGACACATGGGAAGTTAGTGTCTCATAGAATTCAATTCAACAAAGAAGCACAAAAGATCAATTGGGTCTTTTTTTAATATGTATAGTTTTGCATAAAAAGCATAACAATATTGGTAACTAAAGAGATGATTAATATACCACAACTTTATAACCCTCAGATTTTTCTTGTTCGGCAGCCCAAGCAAAATTTAGTTGATCACCAGTGTAGTTCTGGAACGAACCTTGGTGCCTAAAAAGAGTAGATACAATACAGATGATTTTGGAAGAGAGGGAGTGTTGGTGTGATCACCGAATCATGGCAGAAACAGAACCAGAAAACAACCTGCTTATACGTAAACCAAAAACCAACCTTTCCTTCCTTTGAAAAATGCTCTTCAAGATCCTTTCAGAATGATATGCCAAACTACGACACCCGAGGATTGTTTACAAAGCTTCCATTTGTGCAACGTAAAATTTTACCCTCGTCAATATAAGTTTGACGCAGAAGTTAAAATTTGTAGTAGTAGAAGTTACCACTACCTAGTATTTTTCTAATAATAATCATATAAAATCAGAATAGGTATCATAAGTTTATAACAATATATTATGGCCAATTATGTTCTCCTTTCTGTCCACCACAACTCCTGGAGTATTACTTAAAGAAGTGTTGCCTCGAACAAGTAGCATGGTATATCTAACATAAGCAGATTATAATTACGCTTAACCAAAAACAAATCATTTTGGGATTATCTATTATGTCAAGCAAACCTGTTTGAGGGTGTGGTGGTATTTCCGTAATAGTAACACCTCTCTGCCCAGTTAATTGAAGTTGAGGATAAGACAGTCGTGATTTGTCATTATTGGCAGGAGCATGGAAACGATTTAAAGGGTTTTGATTGTACGATTCTCGATATCTTGTCCGTCGTTGGAGAAGAAGCGCTTCTCTTTTATCAGATGAGAGTAGTTTATGCATATCACGTCGCCTTTGTTTAACCACTGAAGCTTTATCTGTTGAATACTGGTCGCTGTCTTCCTGTCGGGATGAGAGTGCAGTGATGACCTTTTTGTCCTTTAGACATACCTGCTGGTAAAACTAGACCAAATCTATATTCCTACCAAAGAAAACAAATTTTTTCGTTTTTTTCAAAGAGCACAAAGACTTAAATTCTGCTAAGTAAATACTGTGAAGAAGCTGTGAATAACTTACACAGAATATTGAGTCATGTAAAGAAGTCATGTAATTGGTAAATGAGAGAAGTTGTCTATCACATAATCAGACAATGGCTCGTTAGTAGTTGAAACTCGCGAGTAGCTCAAACTCACAGCAGCGAGAAAAGTAGTTGAAACTCGCGAATTAAGTTCACAATGTAGCCAAACATGTAGAGCTACCCAACTGTATGAGGAAGTCGACTAAAATGTACATATCAAGTGGAAGATGACCTCAGCCATTACCTAACACATTGTCTAAATAAATGGTTAACATAACTCAATAGCTTCTCGTTGTTTAGTTCCACTTCTCCTAACTCTCTAAACAGAATGAACCGGATACAACGATGAAAACTCACTCGAAGATTTGAGGGTAAGGAGTACTTTAAATAAACTGTGCAGGTAATATACACCCCAAAATGTCACATGTACATAATCACGAGATAATTTGCAAAGATACTTTAAAATGGTGCCGTGTACAAATTTAAAACCCAAAGAGCATTTTAAATTTGTAGACTGTAGCTCCCCTCCAACCTGTAAGGTCAAAATTTTACCGGAAAGTAAACAAAAATTCGTTTATACAGAGAAATTAGTTTATAAGGCCAAATTAATCAAGTTCACACATGGAATCACATGACATACAACACCAAAACAATCTGAATCAGTAGGAACACACATACATAGAGCGTGAACGGCAAAAAGGAGAAAGTATGAAATCAACAACCAAAATAGAATTCAAATCAAAACCTACAATCCAAAAGCAGAGCAGTGATGAAAGCAACTTACAGAGTCGAAGGAAAAGAAAGATATGTCAGCGAGAAAGAACCTTTGGGAAACTCAGCGAAATTACGACAAAGAGAATCATCTGGACAACACCGTTTAGGTATTGCAGCAGAAGGACTAAATTATCGGCTGGGAAGCAAGCATGTCGTCCAACAGCTGCTTCCTAGCCGCTTAAGAAATGAATTGTATTTTTAGCATATGAAACTTGATACAACACATGAAGCAGTAAGCACAAGATCACAGATTTATCCTAAAGAAGAGTAGAATCCAATCTGATAAGCAGTATTTAAATTGTTAGGAAAGAAATTTGATGAGACAGATATTCTGATTCTATTTCTAGCAAAAAAATGTCATTGTACTTGAAACAAATAAAGGGCATAAACTAGTGGTAGCAAGGAAAATCATGCTAGGGAAGGAGTCAATACCATCTGGGAAATTGAAATTAGTGGTAGCAAGGAAAAAATAATCAAGAAGACAGGATCACAAATCTTGCATTTTACCCAATATTAGAACCACATGTCCAACATAAAGAATTTAAGGCAAGAAATCTAATGAAAGAGATGCTGGCAGCAACTTTATGGGAATGAGAGCTTGAAACAGACTCAAATTATACCAAATAAGTAGATAATAAATCAAAACTCTGAACAAATAATTGTGAGGGAACTTGATGCAAAGGAAACATCAAAAAAAACTTAAAACTTGTAACCACAAGCACCCTATTAATCATTTATCATTCCACACATAGAAGTATCATCTCTCAACTAAAGAAAACAAGATGACACGAGAGACATTTAGGAGAAGGAACAAAATGCATCTAGACCATTTGACATTATAACCAAGGAACCAAAGAAAATAGGCAAACCCATTTCCTAGACTAGAGCAAAGAGATCTCCTAGTAACCAAAGAAAATCGGATACACCAGAATCAAATATTTCAAAGTCCTCAAATAGAAAGAAATATGACCTTATATCCTCAGCTGCCAATTGGCTATCACAGATTAAACTTTCTGAATCGTCTGCTAAGCATTCAATTTCCCTGGGCTTTTTCAAACTTGCTTTGGAGGCTGGCTCTGAGGTATGCTACTGTATCTTCTCCCACATGAATTTAAACACTTCAATTAATAAATATTCAACTCATTAGGAGAAGGCACAAGGTGCAAAGTTGAAATTCCATTTTGAATTGGGAACGGATGGAATTGGGAATTTGAACGTTGAGTGAATGTTTGTGAACGTTGGAATTGCTGATGTTGAATGTTAAAAGAGAAGTAATGGGCTGGGCTTAATTGAGATTGTTGGGCTGCTGGAAAAAGGAAGGATCAAGTGGGCTAAGTTTGTTGTTCAATGTTGGGCTGAAAAATGGGTTAAAGGATAGAGATAAAATATGGTTAGATTTCTTAGTATTGGCAAAATTATGCAGTTAAGCAAATTTATACTACTTAATTACTCATCATAACTATAGTTTGATATAATTACCTCTCGCGACTACATTAACTATTAATTACGTGGGCTGACTTCAAGTTGTATGATTCACCACATTTGCATAATTCTCAACTAGCAATTGTTCTTTTAATTTGTATTTGTATACGATGGTTTATATTTATATATGACGATGATTTCCTTTGATTTTTTAGTTTTGTCACTATATACATTCAGTCTTTTAGTGTATAACCTTTTAAAGTTTGTATAAACGTGTAGTTTTTGGATTTTGTATAATTAATTTATATAATGTAATTTGTATAATATATTGTGTAAAACTGTTTAAAGTTCATATATTTATGTTAGTATCAATTTGTTATTTCAAGTTTTATCATATTTGTATAATTCCATACTTTATATTACTCAATTATACAAAAACACGTGAATTATACAAATGTAGCCGCGAATTATACAAATAAGATGTGAATTATACATATTATTGCGCACTCTCGCTCGCCTCTCTCCTCCCTCTCCCAATCTCGCTCGCCTCTCTCCTCCCTCTTCCAATCTCGCTCGTCTCTCTCCTCTCTCTCCCAATCTTGCTTTACATATATACAAATGCATATGTATAATATACAATTATTTAACCGATATACATATACAATTCACCTCTCTCCCACTCTCTACCCTCTCTCGCTCGCCTCTCTCCTCTCTCTTCCAATCTCGCTCGCCTCTCTCCTCCCTATAACATGTAGCTACGAATTGTAATTATCAAGCTATAACTATGGAGAGTAATTAGACCATTTTTGAGTGGCTATATGCGAAAGTTCCTCTTTTGTATTTGAGACTTAAAGTTGGTCAAACTTACTTTTAAGTCAGTTTTTGATTTCTGAAAGTGTTTGACAAATATAAAAATAACTTAAAATAAGTAAAAAATAACTTAAAATAAGTTAGAGCGTGTTTGCCAAAGTTAAAAATAACTTAAAATAAGTTTTAAATGATTTTAAAAAAGTTAAAAACCAAAAATAGGTCTATTACTGCTTCTTAATTTATTGACATTTAAGTTTGACTTTTTATTTTTTTTACTTAAAAGCTACTTCTTTTAAGCCAATCCAAGCGGGTTCTTAGTTGGACATATAAGTGGATTTATGGAAGTAGTTGAAGTCGTGAAAGTATTTGAATATATTGAAATTAAGCTTGGAGTTTTTTTTTTGGTTTCTGAATTTGATTATTTAAGCGTCTATATTATTCTTCGCTAATTGGTTTATGTTATTATTTTCATCTCTCAACTTGAAACAACATAAAAATTTGATGTTTGCCAAGACTTCAATGCCACCATCACCATTATTACGATACAATCTCAAACTGATGTTTCTGTTTTGCAAGACGAAAAAATAGAACCCACACAATTTCTACATAAATTAGTATTTTTCATCGTAATAATATATGGATATGAATGAGACTTGAGATAAATTTTCATTTTACTTTTTATTTTTATTTTAAATTTCGTTCTTTTTCATTCAAATTCACACATAATAACATTACCGTCCAATTATATTTTGCTTTTTGTTGATAGACGTGCGAAGCACGGACCACTACACTAATATAATCTATGGGCCCAGATATTAGCTGCTTATTGCAAATTGATTTCTAAAGACCTGGTTCGTTATGTTTGATATTTATAAATTTTTCATAAACTATAGAGAAAATAAGCTTCAAAAGAAGTGTGCTTATCGCTCTTGGTCTTGACCCACACTACATTAACTTTATAAATACATGATATGTAATTTTACAAATATGGTTTAGCATTCATTCACAGTTATGTTACTTAATTATGATAAATTTATATGCTTGTACAAACACACAAGTACACGCAAACTTTTACAGAGTGATGGTGCACCACAGAATATGCAAATAAATATACTTTTTAGTGTACCAAAAAATAGATATACTTTGTAGCACTATTTATTCTTGATATATAATATAGTTCTTTGATGATAGAACATTTTACTGATGAACCATTATCCATGCATCCAACTTCTTATCCTGAATTGTCAATTAGTTGCACTGAAGATTAATCTAAGGTTTTGCCAAACTGTTAACAGTTTAGAACGAGCAGAAAGCAAAAGGAAAATAAACGTACGACAAATAATTGTGAACTTCTGGATATATGTTCAGACTTGTTACCAACAATATTTTGTAAAGATGGCATTCTATAAAAGCCAACGGCATCAGATATACATACAAGGGTTACCATGACAAAAAGCAGAGGAAATGTGCATCCACTATCCACCCAGAAACAACTTATAGACTTGCCATATACTCCATTATGCAGGTACCATAAGCTAAATTTTGAAAAATAATATCATTCGGCGTTTTCTTCCCTTCATAACTGAGGGTCTTACCAAAAAGTCTACTTCTTGCTACTATAACCTACAATTCCAACTTCTAATTTACAAGTCCTCCCACTAGATTTTAACTTATAGTGATACCAAACCATTATTGGAATATAACTTGACCAGAAAATGCAACATGCAACACCACAAAAGTACATGAAAAAGATAACCCAGGAATAAAGAGGGAAAAAGTAATAGATAGAGGAGAAGGTAAGTTAGATGTCAAACAGCTGAGTAAGAACTATATACACTAAGTAGTTCCCCGCTTACTGTAAGGACAACAGGTTAAAACCTGCGTTGCTGCAGAGCCCTCATATATCCTCTTTCTCAGTTGAACATTGCATCAGCACAAATCCATGACCCTCAACCAAAAATGAAAATGAAAGGCTTCCTTCACTGCTTAGTCCTTCAAAAACTTTGCTGAACCTTACAGAAGAAGTGCAAGTATAAATTGAAGTACTGTCTATCGTTTAATATCTATCTAAGTTGGTATCCAAAATGAGGTAATATGTAGTTGAAACAGCTATGGTCATCTATATCAGTGTTTGTCCTTCTCTGTCATAAAGATGAAAAGAGAAGTACTCAGCCGTATCATAATTAATTGTCACCTGATCAAAAGCCATGTATGGAAACATGTATCCCTATCATGCTAATGTAACTCTTCCTTTCTAAAGAAAAGAAGGAAGATGCAACAAGTGCAGCATTCTAAACTCTCCTCCCCAAAAGAGGCTACTTTCCTCTTCAGTAACAAGAGGGTGTGTTCAAGTTCCTTGTACTCTATCCCCAATTTTTCCCTTTTTCTTTCTTTATTTATTCAAAAGACCAAAAAGACTGTACATTTGGCGTGGAATATAAACCGCCAACTGAGGCACTAGCCATTGGTGAGTTGCCAAAAGCTTCATCCGGACGCTGTGAAGTCCAGTCCTTCCTAAAAGAAAAAATTATGCAAATTACAAGAGTAAGATGGTGTTCAAAAAAAGAGGAGAATGAAAAGAAAATCTTTTAGAAAATAAAATGAACGACGTGCCAAGATCACCAGAAGGAATCTATTTCTAAGACAATCACAATATATGCAAAATAAGAGAAAGACGTCAAGGAAGCAACTTATCACCACCTCAAAACAAAAAACTAGCATCACCAAGTTACAAATCCATAATCAAAGTCTAAATACGCTTATCAGAAACATAAAAATAAGCCAGAATAGGAAGGATCAGACCATGCACATTCATGACCTACTTTTGCAATCCAAGTCAATCTCATGATTCTTGTTATCAAAAAACTCAAAACATAATGCTTGCTTTCATTGTACTTCTACAACTATGCCTCAGTCCTAAGCTAGCTGGGTTCGGCTATATGAATCCTTAATATCCAATCCGCTCCACTTGGACTCATCTTAACCAGAGCAATGCATGCTTAGGTGAGCACATTCCAACGTATTGCGAGGAAAACACCACATAGAATTGGTAAGAATTATTGTCAATATGCCACAATTAATTTACCAGGCACAACTTACTATCTGCCTACAAGCTATGTGGTTCGGACTCTTCATAAATGTTGACCGGTGCATGTCGGATACTCCAAAAGTAGCACATTTTGGAGAATCTGACATGGGTGCAACAATAACTTTGGAGAGTCTGAGCAACATAGCCTACAAGTACTCAATTAAGCTAATGAGCCATAGGTCACAAGCAATTCATTTAAGCCACTCGTGAAACTCACGAGACTAACCAATAAGTTGCTTTGAGCTAGTAGTTTATATAAAATAGGAATAACTGGAGGTTCCAATAATTTGTTAAGACTGGCAACTTAACAAAATGTTTTCTTAGTTACCCTTTTCTCAAAAAAAAAAAAACAACAATGTTTCTTGAAGGAAGGTGAGGGAAGATGAATGTTGATTTACTTTCATTATGAACAGAAATTGTTCTTGCCCTTTATTTGTCTACTATAGCTGGAAGGGGGTATAGTGGCATCTACTTTCTCCGTCCAACTATGCAGGGATGAGAAAAACTAGTGTTTATTACATGTTTTTTTATTTTGGGGTGGGGGAAGGGGAGGAGGGGTTTCACTTTTACTTGTCCACAATGGACTTTTGCACTCCCTTTAAGAAATAATAAATAAAGTGTATATTTTACCATAGTATACATATCAATTGGTGTATAGAAGCCAAATGAAGTGTATATTTTACCATAATATACATTTTACCATGATTTCTGGAACTGTTTCTGAGCTATGTTGGCACATGAAGCACACATTTTCTAGTTGAAACTTTCTTCTCCAAAGGTTATCTTGAGTAAAGATTGACTCCCTGATGTTGTCCATGTAAAACACATGATTTTATTGGGGAGTTAAGTTCTCCAAATCAGCTTTCCAAGGCCAGTAATAGGTCACTTCATTTTGAGCACACAATTTACTAAAACAAGCCTAGACTGACTAAGATCCCATACTTGAACTACCACATCTTAGCCCTAAGTTGCTCGGACTCCGGTGTGGGTGTCTAATACGGGTGCGGATCTAGAGGTCGGATCCTTCATGATTTAATTTTTAAGATTTGGGGATATGGATCCATGTGTGGATACGGGTGCGGGGATTCGCCTAAAAATATTTAAAATATCTAAAAAAAGAGTTATAAAACCTAAATTATGATATATTATGTGGAGAACTTGAGGAGAATCGTGGAAGGAGATTAAAGGAAAAGGAGTGACATAGAAATTTCTATATTATAGGTATTCCATTTTCTTCAAATTCACGTAAACTTTTGTATTGATTACAGAAATCATTAGAACTGTCCAGACTTTCCCCATCGATTTTGGTCAAAGTACCCGAAATCGGTTGACCAAGTCAGACACGGATCTAACACCCACGTCGTGTTGACACGGGTGCGGCACCAAAAGTGAAGAGTTTGAAAACCTTAGTCTTAGCCTGTCACTGTCCTGGGGGTGACTGTGCAACCTTCTAAAATTCTCTAAAGCTCAAAAATCTCTTTTACCCTCCCCAGACCCTACTACTAGTGGGATTACACTGGTATGTTGTTGAGGAGGTCTCACGAGGTTCCAGCTCTATTTTGTGCTACTGTGGAGTTGCGGTTCCCAGCTAGCTGATAGAGGCTTGGGTGAGAGATCTTCAGGGGTTGGTTGTGAAGCCATTTATCATTCAAAAAACTCAATAAATTTCCATTCCAACTAAAAAAGAGTCATCAAGAAAGAAATCATCCTTGAGCTTGCCCATGGGAGCTCTGCTTGTGTTGCTGCTCCAATGACTTTGTTTCCCATACTTGCCAGTCACCACCCTTGGCAAGATCTCCACCATCATTTCAAGCAGGCCGTTATTGTGTTTGGATGTGTCTTTGATTCCCAAACCCCCTAGGTTCTTTGGTTGGATAACCATTGACCAGTCCAACAGATGAATTTAATGACCTTCACTGTTGTCTTTACGTCGGAATACGTATGAATATCTCCTTTATCAGGCTACTTCAGGACCTTAGATGGCATAGGAAATAGGGACATGACGTAGGTAGGTATACTGTCAAGAAGATTGTTGATTAAAACCAAACTACCACCCATAGAAAGGTATTGCATTTGTCAGATAGCTAATTTCTTCTCTACCTTTTCTATCACTCTATTCCATACTTCAGCAGCCTTGTAGTTTGCTTCCAGGGGTAAACCTAAATAGATTGGAGGGAAGAAGCATATACCACAATCCATAATTCCAGTCAATTTATCCACAATTGCCACCTCATTAACACTTCTTGATATGTTGATATTCACACCTGAGAGTGCTTCAAAGAGGAGCACTGTGACGTTGCGATATTGCATTTCTAGTTTCATACCCTCACAAAAAACAAAGGTATCATCAGCAAAGAGTAAATGTGAGACTGAGGCTGAGTTATAATCATTGGTGCCCACTCTAAAGCCTTGTATTCACTGCAACTGTCTTGCTTCGGCCTTCCATGGCAAGACTAAACAGAAAAAGGAACAAGGGGTCACCTCTAATCCCTTTTTGTGGTGAGAAATAGCCAACTGGAGATCTGTTAACAAGAATAGAGTATTTCACAGTGGTGAGGCTGGATTTGATCCATATATGCCAAACCCCATTTCTTTTAGCATAGACAGTAGGTAGACCACCAACTTGGTCAAAAGGCTTTCTCAACATCAAGCTCGCAAAGTATACCAGGAATACCACATTTTAGCCTCCCATCAACCACTTTATTAGCCACCAGTGTTGCGTTTGTTGATTGTCTATCTTTGAGGAAAGCATTGTGCTCCCCTGAGACCAACTTCCCAATTACAAATTTAATCTTTTCTGCTAGGAGCTTGGATACTATTCTGTAGACACTGACAATGAGACTTATAGGACTGAAGTCTGTGAGTTCTCAAGCTCCTTGCTTCTTAGGGACTAGAGCAATAAAGGAGGCATTACTAGATTTAACCATGTAGCAGTGCTGGTGAGGGTACTTTATTATTGCAATTATTAGAGAAATGACTTTCCATGGTGAAATCTTGATTGAAAATTAGCAAATCGTCAGTAACGAATCGTTGTGACTTGTTTGATTGTGGCTAGATGAGTCTGAGGCTTTATATCGGACATTTATCAGTGAGCTTACTCTGGTTGATTTGCAGCGCCAAACTCCACCTACCCTTTATTTGTGTCTTTTCATTATTTAATTTTTTATAACCGAGAAATCCGTCTGTGACCCACCCTTTGGACCAATCACAGCCTTCTAAACTCGGTGGATAATGGGCCCGCCCCTCAACCCTTCTCCACTTAAATACCGGACTTCGCTTTGCATGGTGTGGGGCTTGAACCTGCGACCTAAGCCACAAATCCTCCACCTTTTGCCACTCAAGCTAGGCCTTGGGGGCTATTTTTGTCTTTTCATTATTGCAGCCATGTTCTGATGTTAGACAACTTTACGTAATCTTAGATGCTCTTGTACACATGACACCTAGTTTTGGGGTTGTATTGTGTTATTTTTCCTCACTTGAGTGTATATATAAGGATTCTTTTAGTTTGAACTTATACTTATCTTATTTCCGCATTTAATTACTTATTATTCGAAGTTGTTTGGTTGGTGGTTTGGCTTACCTACGGGGGTACAGTTTAGGTGCTTTCATGACCCTTATAAATTTTGGGTCGTGACACTTTATTTACTAATACGTTAAATATTAGCAGAGAGGAGCTTAAATGGAGTGACATGGGCAGTGGGGATTCATATAGCCAACCCCAACTTGCTTAGAATTGAGGCGTAGTTGTTGTTCGCCTTTTTCTTTTTTAACTTTGTATTATATCATGAAACAGTACATGGAACCTTATATACAAGTGTACTCCTGATTTCACTTCTCTTATGTCTAAATTGAGTCTAGCACATCAACAATAGAGACAGTGTCATTAGAGTATAACTGATTACACCAAAAAATTAAAAGTAAAATGCAGTTTACGTTATGCAAAGTTTACCACCTTAAGAAATGGAACTTCAACATATTACAAATTCAGAGCAGCATAAAACAATTTTTCCCACATATCTGCACAAACTTTTTGTTTTTGAAACTGATACTTTTATCTGCACAAACTTTTGACAAACTCAAATATAACACCATCAAATATTATTTTATTCAGTGGGTATTTAAGTTTTCTAATTGAAATTGGTCACTCTTTAATCTATTTTTGCTGAACATAATGCACAATGTAACTGAAACAAATAAAATTTATGGTAAAGACATACATAAATATGTCTTCATCATACAGTACCAAGTTCCCATGAACTTCTAATCATCTCATTCTTTAACTTAGCCCCATTAGACTTTCACCCAAATGACTCATCACTTCTCGGAATTGATTAATCAACCAACTGCAGATGGCACAGGTGGGAAGTTTTTGATAGTTTACTCCTAAATTATAATGACTATCAAAAGGTCAATACGTGCCCCCTCTACTTTGTTAATTGTTTTTCTATTCTTTAGCAGACCAGTAAACAAGGAAGCAATTTCCAGCAAAGCCTTCAAAATGCACCAATATCCACATGCCAATTAATATATTGAAAACTAAAAAAAAAAACAGTGAATTAAAAAAAAAGAAAAAAGGAGAGAGAACATAGCAGATACATGTACTTCCTACATTTGCTTATCAAACAACTAATTTTCTCATTCACACACATATAAGATATCAATATACTTCCACCGCGCAAAGATGTTCTCTTTTTTCTCATTCACAACCATATTAGAGATCAATATTATCTCCACCCTGCAAAGATGTTCTCTTTCTTCTCAAAGAGAATACATGTGACTCACATGGCGCGAGTATTTAGAAAAGGATGTAAATGTGCAGTTCTTAGAATCAAATGTTGGGACTCTTAAGGCTCACTCACATATTTGGAGCCACACATCATGTGTTATGCTCTTACCACTACACCAAAGCCTTAGTCAGTGTTGTGTAAGGCGATCACCTCGTCGCCAATGGCGAGAAGAGAGGCAATCCTTCATCGCCTTTTAGTTTTGTGGCAAGGCGATCTTCAAAAGGCGACGCCATGGAGACAAAGGCGAGAGGCGAGAAAGGCGTCGCTTTTGGTATTTTCTTTAAAAAAAAGAAAAGAAAAAAAGGTAACCAATTTAGGGTCTTAAAAGTTAAAAGGTAATTTTAGGGTTTTCTTTTCAAATTTGCACAGTTGCACTCTTAGACTACGACTGTGACTCCAACCAGTCGACTGGACTCCTCCGGCGACCAGCCAGACTTTCCAGCAACTCCAAAGTCCAACCAATACGTTTCTTCTTTTCTTCTAATTTCTTCTTCCTCTGTTTCTTTTTCCTTCTTCTTTGGGGTTCAGAGTTACTTCTACCTCTATTTTTTCACACTGATTTGACTTTTGTTTTGTTATTTTTCTTATTCAAGTTCTAGGCTTTTAGTATCTACAATCTATTTTCAATTTTTGAATTGAACTGTTTGTTAATATGTTATTGCTTTAGAGATGTTGATTATTTATATATGCAATTAAATATTTTAATTTTTTGGTATTACTTGGAGCCGCACTCGAGAAAGGCGAGCGCCTCGCTACTCGCCTCCTTGTGGCGAGGCAAACCCTTGTCGCCTTTTGTTGCTTTTCGCCGTCCAAAACACTGGCCTTAGTCCTGGGAGCACATGTTTTATACCTTTTTGTTTTGGTTAAATTAGAGATTTGGCTTTAGGCCCATCTTTGACATGGGCCAATCACATGCATTGCAACATCTCAAAAGCTTGATCTCCAACTTATTAGGTTTGGTCAACATCCAAGACTGGTGAAGGTGTCCCCAAGCTGGTCTGGTTCCATTCTGATTTTAATAATCTGAATCCCCAAGGAGTGTTGCTTGCAGGATTTTTACCTACAAGAAGACTGGAAGGAGGAGACATTCAAGATAACTGACACTTCTATGCAAAAAACATTTCATCTGAAAGCCAATAGGCTGCCTCTACTATATGATCAGGACTGTATAAAGCAAGTTCAAGTTTTAGCCTAATGTGAGAGTCTGCTTGAAGCAATTTATATGAAGTTCCAGATTCAAAATTTAGAACTGTCATGAATTATAAAGAAATTTGGTGATGAACTTACCCATAGACCCGAAGGACCAGAGGATGACAAAAGGAACATCACAAAATTTCCTGGTTACCCATGGATTCTTAGAAAAAGAAAGACGTGTGAATAGAAGGCAAAGTATAATTTAGGGTGCTTTTTCAGCAGGACTTCACTGCTAAAACTTGAAAGGAAAAAAAAATGACCTTTCATACTTAAAAACAGAAAAAAGGAATTCCTTAAGAACCCAATTGTAAGCTAGCCCCAATATTAGATTTTCCATAGGAAGCATGAACAGCAACGGAAGCCTTGTGATGCTATTTACGTGTAAACACAGCCAAAATGGTGCAGCATGGATATTAAGGATTCATAGGCCGACCCCAATTGCTTTTGGTAGAGGCCAAGTTGTTGCTGTTCAATACATAAAAGCCGAAATGTATCTAGTTCAGTTCTATCTAACTTCAAATTATTGCAACTTTCCCATAAGCACGCAAGTACTCTCCCTTGTGCACAAAAACTTCCATAGTTACAAGCATGTCCTGCCTGGGTAAAATTGATGGCACTATCCACCATCAAAAGAAAGATAACATGTACATATGGCTAATCACATGCATATGAATGGTCAAGAGCATGTAATCAAGCATCTACAACTTGATGTAAATACTTTTGTTGAGTTTTGTTGAATAAATAGCAGGCAATCATGTAGTACTTCTGCTAGATTCTGGAATCCCTATATACTCAGGGAATTAGGAGTCTTTTTCAAATACATACCAGCACATTTTTGAGCAATCAGTGAATTTCACACAAATGGTCAACAATTATGAAAACATAAAAGAAACTCTCAGCAATGACAACAAGAAAGACAGGATTCATATAATAACTTTTTATACAGTAAACACTGAGAAGATTCAGATAATATTGATGCACAAAGTACAGCAAATAAGGTACCTCAAAGTGCTTTAAACTTTCAAAAAGAGGCAAAAACATTCTACTTTACTTTTGCCCCACTTGGCAAGAGAAATTAGTAGTTTTCTTTTGCTTACTTGGCCCAATTAGGTGGAGACGACGCAAATGGATGATTAGCAGCAGTAGCATTAGGACTCCCGTACGTCATTTCACTTTGAGCAGCATCTTCAGACTTGAGAGAAAATTGACTGTCACCTCCTGCATATGTACCAAAAGGAGCTTTTGGATACCTACTTTCAGCACTACCAGGCAAAACAGTGCTCTGAGTCCCACCATTCTGGCAACTTCCCGTATAAACTGTGTGGGGAGGATGACAGATGGAGTGGAGTTGTTCATCATTCTTAAACAGTGAAGCCATTGTCCTTGGAGGTGTAGGAGGCACAGTTGATGTATTGAGATCTGAACTAAAACGCCAGTTGGTTGAAGAACTTATCAAACTAAGACCAGCTTGACCAAGAGGAGAGCTGTTCCACATCTGCCACGTTCCTACATCATTTACACTATTTGAAACATTCATTGGCACAGTGTGCATGTCCTGAGTATTAGGAGTGTTGGGGAAAAGAAAAGACCCAGCATGTCTTTCCTCTGGAACACGCATTCGTGATATTGGAGACTCAATTGGTGAAGGCTTGGTCACTTCAGAAGATGCATTCAGATTTTTTACCACACATGGGCTATCCAGTCCTGTATCTGACACAAAGCCAAGGTCCAGTTGGAAGTCATCAAGAGACTCACAAACTGGTCCAAGCAATGACACAGGGTCTGGAACATAACAAGGATCTTCAAAATTCTCCAACTCTTCTGCCAATAACTGACCTGTCCCATCTCCAATTCGAGGATGTATTGCTCTTGGGGATGACGGAATAGTTGTACTACAACTGGCAGGCCCACAAGGAAAAGAAGTTAAAGTGAAAGGCGATGGGAGACCAAAGCTAATGGGGTTGTCAAAAGATTGTACAGCTGGGGTCTGACAGGAAGGACTCAGAATTTCTGGTTGAGGCTTAACACTTGGCCTGCTGATTACATTTGAAGAGGGGGGAGAAACAGTAGATGATCGAGTGAATAGTTGTTGCCAAGACTTTTTAGGAGCTGTAAATGGTTGAGATTCAATAAGCACCTGTAAAGAACAGAATTAGCCTAACAGCTTAACAAGAGCCCAGAATCTCATTAACCAGCCAAAATCATCTTCTAAAAGGCCTACATTTCTCACGATATGATATGAATCTATCTGTAAGTTCAGGTTAAATCAACAAGATGAACATGCCAAAAATTGAAAACATAAATGGTAAATGAAGCTATCAGGCTGCAAGTCTAAATTAAATTCAGGGTTATTGAGAATTCGATACTCCAGAAATACCAAACTACACACTTGATGAAGGGGAGCACTTAGATATAAACAATTGAAATAGAAGATGACAAGAAACTTACAGGCCGATTGATACTCCTGTCATCTCCACTTGGATTCAGCTTTCCAGGTATGCGATCTGACTGAGATAGTTCCCTCCTAGAGGCATTATGAACAGGATCTATAGTAGTATTAGATTTCTGCTCTCTTGGAATATTAGTAGCATTACTCTTGCCAAAAAACCCACCTCCAGTAAATGCTCTAGAAGATGATAAGAAAGTACCCCTCATACGATCCAAGTACCTAGTACCGACATTTCCATGGTTATGGCTGCTAGAAGACCCACCCTTAAAACCATGTATAATTTCTGCATTATGTGTCTTAATACTTTCAGGCCCGTTTTTGTGTTGATGCCTTCTATCACCATCACTATGTCTATTTCGCACACTCTCCTTGCCTTGCCTTTTATCCAGCTCTTCCACATCAGAGTTACTTTTGCTAGATCCTCTGTCCCTTTCTTTCTTCTTCTCCTGCCGCTTCTTTTCTGCTTCCCTTTTACTATCCCGTAATTTAGCAGAGGGAGACCCCTTCCCCCGCTCTTTCTCCGCCTCCATCTTTTCATCACGCAATTTCCTGCGTTCTTCCACCAGTCGAGCAACCTCCTCTCTTTGCTTTCGCTCCTCCTCCTCTGCTAACTCTTTCTCCAACCTAGCCAGCCTCTTTTCCTCAGCTTTTCTCCTAGCTTTCTCACCTCTACTCTCCTGACAATTTCCTCCATTCTCACCTCTTTTATCCATCATTGCTCTCCGTTCTGCATCCATTGATGCATCACTTCTAGAGGAACTTATCCTAAAAACCTTTCTACATAGCCACATGATGCTTAAGAAAAAAGCAGTCAGTGCCTTGCAGGCAAAAGCAAAAACACGAGAATATGACTTCTCTGCTATACAGTGCTCCACCCCAAGGAATCCACCGCCATTCTTGCTCCAAGAATCTGACTTGCTAACAAATGAGCCCCCAACCCAATTCCCATTTTCTAACCAATCTTGCCCACACATCCACCTGTTATCTGACCAAGCCTTTCCATTTAACATCTTCCCGCCTTTCCCAACCAAATCTCTCAAAATCCCTGAATTTGAAAGCCCCAACCCTGGTGGCACAGGCAAGTCTAAAATGGGTCTCTTAGAAATATGCCCACAATATGAACACATGAACTTGCCACCACCAGGATTCTGATCTCTATATGGAGTCAAACAATTTCTACACCTCCGTGTTGCTGTTTTCCTTAATTTCTGCATTTCAATAGCCTCAAATCTCTTCCTTTCCCTAAGTGAAGCATTTCTTCTCGCCCGCCAAGCTGACAACTTAGGCATCAAAACCTCATACCAGCCAAGAGTAACCACAAGCACAATCACACACGCAAGCCTTGGTGATGTGATTTCAAAGCGGAATGCTGGTGGAAATAACTGTGATAAAGCCCATAACCCAATCAAGGGAATCACTAACCACGGTAACATGGTTGCAACTCCCCGCGACCACTTCTGGATCGAACACAGTATACACATTATCCTTTCAACAGACACGTATCTTCTTCCTTGTCTGGAAAGTGCAATCAAATCAAAAATAAATTTCTTGACTCACGAAAATACTATCAAAATCAAAGAAACTCTCAATCTTCCCTTCTGTAACAACAACAATAACAACCCACAGCTCCAATAATCCAATGAAACCCTCTACCTCAGAAAGTTCCCCTTTTCCCCCAAATTTTTCGATTGCAAAATACCAGCTCTTCAATTCTTCAAAACCCTAACAAGGCGAATCATGAGAAACCACCTATGAAGCAGAAAAAACGCGTTAGGGTTCAAAAAAAGGGTCTTTCATTTTAGCTCCAAAACCTAATGAACACGAAAAGAATAATTAAAAAAAAGAATTTGTTACAATAATGGCGAATGAAGCAAACGAAAAGAAGAAAACGAAGGTTCTCACTGATTCAATGTCCATCGGAGATTAATCGGCAACTAATCGTCGGTGGCCGGAGCGGGTGACGACGGTCCCTTTAGGTGCAATTTTTCCGTCGAAATAAACTGTGAAGATTGTTGGATTGATGAAAGAGAGTATTTTCTTTTTTCTTTTTAAAGGAGATAAGAGAGAGAAATGTATCTTCTGATCATTTTAGAAGTAATTGAACCGGGCATGTAAGAATTAAACCAAACCGGTTTCTAATTATGACTGCTCTTGGAAGTGATTAGTGGAGTAATTAATAATCTATAACGGTTAATCTAATTTACCAAGGGATAAGTTTCTAATTAGTGCCCCATTTCTTCTAATAAAATATTTCCGGCCTGATGGGTCATTTTTTTTTTTTATAATAATCTTTACTAGCCAAAAGGCCCAATTATAAAACTCATTCAGCTCGAGCCCACCTATACCAAACCTTCTCCCTTAATTAGGAAATTGATCCTAACATCCTTCGTCTCTTTCGATCTTTCCATTTTCATTTCAGTCTCCAGATGCTCCTTCCAACTGTCGCCTAAGCTTTACTCTTCGTCGCCTTTTCCTCTGGGTTTGTTTCCACCTTGTATCTCACCATGCATGTGCTTCATTGCTCTCACAAAAGTGTTCCCTACGGATGGGTAGGTCATCTTCCTTCATTACATATAGACTCATCTCGTGATTCTGTTCAAGAAGTAACATGTCGCCCCGTATCGTAGAGTTCGTAGTGATAGTCATCCGGACGCACCTCTGTTCCATGTTCTTTCCTATCCCTCACTCTTCTTCCCTTTTCTTTTTTATATTTTGACTCCTCATTATTTTGTGTCAGTTGATATTGTGTTGCATATTCATCTCTGCTTGGACTCTATGATGACCTCCATGCTTGTTGTTAGCGATGATGATGTAATCCTGCTATTTTGGTGAATTTTTTTTGTGCTAATATGGATGAGCAAAAACAATATTTTAGTAGTTGTAATGATCCCTTTCTGGGGTATACTTCTCTATAATTAGCTTTGCTTCTCCCCCTCCCTGTTATCTATATATCTGACCTTGGATCTTCATGATGCCTAATTTGCTTATTTCGTATTCTGATGAATGGAATCTGTGTTTTGTCCATATTTATGATGTGTTTGCCTGTTGTTGGTAGATCTGTAAATCCATTGAATTATTGTTTGTCTGTTTGATTAATAGATAAATTAACTAAATAATATGTTATTTGATCGTCTTCCCTGAAGATATGTTTGATTTTAGCCTTTTGTGTCTGTGTCTCCTTTCCACTATTTCTGCAATTTCCCATTGTATTATCCAAGTCCTTTGTATGATGTTCTTTAAAGTAAGGGAATCCATCTCAATGAAGAGATTTGCAAAGCCCTTCCTAGAACTGATTTTCAAAGCTTCTTGAATTGCTCTTGCCTTTGCTTTTATATTTGTGGAAAATTCTTTTCCTTTAGCTTGAGCATAAATAATATCTCCACTCATGTCCTGAAACAAAATCCAATAATATATTTGATCGGGTGCCACGAGCCGACATAATATATTTGGATCGGGTGTCACGAGCTGGCACAGTATTATTAGATCGGGTGTCACATTTCGACACGGTATTAATTATGGGATCGAGTGTCACGTTCCGACACGATATTATCGGATCGGGTGTCAAGTTCCGACATGGAAAAATTAAAGGAAAACATATTGAAATAACTTGATTTACTCAATCTCAAAGGACCAATTTTCCAAATGAGTGTGGTGTGGAGGCATGAATCCTCGTGTATGTTCTTGATATTGTGACTGATTACATAATTGCTTCAGTGTTGTTGTCATTTGTTCATGTTGTTTGTTTCTTTCCACCTTCTAAGTGCTATAGTTGATTTCATACTATTACTTTATGCATATTAGTTTCTATTTTGAGTCGACCGCTGATATCTACTCAATACATGTTGCCCTATATTGCTTGTAATTTTCCTTGGTGTTCCTTTTGTGGAGTGTCGCGAGTGTACCAGTAACTTCGACTTGCCCTCTACTCTAGCCAATCTCCCGCACATCAGATTTCAGGGTGAGTTATTCCTTCTAACTCGTGTTGGATTCTCTCGGTCATGGCATGATGTCCTTAAATTTCTGACATAGACTATTCTATTTATTTATTTTGGTGTCTTTAATACTCTTAGACTTGGTATTTTGAGAGTAGATGTCCTTGATGTGATGACTTTCAAGTTTTGAGAAATGATATTAAATAGGCTTTAGTAGATATGTGTTCTTAAATTAATCAGATTTGAGTTTCCGCATTATGGTTGTATTTCGTAAGTTGAACAATTAATATAAGTTGGAGTTTGGATTCGTTGGTTCTCCCTCTTAGAAGATTAAGTGTGGGTGCCACTCATGACTCGTTTGGGGTTGTGAAAAATATAAAGTAAAAAAAATAAATCACTTACATTCGCTAAGACACCTTAACTACACTTTATTTATTTTAAGCACCTCATGTCGAGGTCAGTTGTGTCATTTTAACACTTTTTTAATAATGAAGACATGTAGCATATATACCAAAAATAATTATTTAAAAATTTATTGTAAATAAAAACTTATTTTTAAAACTATTTAGTTATTTATCTAAAAAAAGAAGAAGTTACATTTCATTTTTAAAAAAAACTAGCAGCATTTTCTTCTCATCATCTTCGTCTTCTTCTCCTCTAACCACCACACTTGTGTTCTTCAAATTTGATGAAATTGTATTACAGAACTTTTGTACATATTTAAATGTGAGCAAGAAAAAGATAGAGGCAACTAGTAGATGCACCAACACCAAAATCTCTAGATTCATGACTAAATGCAGATCTAATCTAGCATGATATATGTCACTATCTCTTCCTTCAATTCATCATTCTTTTAATTCACTAACGGAGTTTTTGAATTATTCCATCTAGGGGGAGAAATTTTCTTTACGTTTTTTGGTTATGTATATATCATTGATGTAATTTCCCACATTAAGGAATGAAAAAGAGGAGATGGTTGAATATTACATCAACTCATCACATTTCACCTGAGAATCCCTTAAAGAATATCTACTCAGATTTTCTCAGTTCACATATAACATAGAATATTCTCAGGAAATAAGCTCACCACTTAACTCTAGAAATAGCAAATTGCTATAAGTCTATGACTACAGATGAAACTATATGCAATTGTATAGTAAAATAATTACTTTTACATTCTTCAGGTAAAATATATCTTTGGGATCAAGTGATGGTGGCGTTGTGGTGATGGATGGTGGCGGAAGTGTTTGAAGAAGAGAGAAGGAATAAGAAGATAATTTTAAAAGATAAAACTTTACAAACATGTCTTTGTTGACATGTGTGCTTCTTCAAATTCAAATTGCATTAAAGGGCACCTTTGTCATTTAGGTATAATATTATTAAAAAATAATTCAATAATATATATATAAAAGTTGAAAAAATTCAATAATTAATAACTTAAAATATTTTTTAAAAATTATATAGAAAAAATTACAATCAAATAAAATTTGGTTGATTATCCAAATATCATCTACGCCACATAAGTTGAGATAAAGGGAGTAAGGACAATTCAGACAATTTATATTTTTGCAAGTTATGTTGAAAGCAATGTTTCTCGTTCGAATTAACAAATTAAAGTAAATTATAAAAAAATGAAAATTACCATCAAAGAACTTTTGTTTGACCCTAAAATAAAATATGTATTACATAAATTGGGATAGAGAGTGATCTTGGGCATATTTATATGCCGAATAATTTTGAATTACCCATTTTTAACGTAAGTTTAAGAACATTCACTAATCTAATTTACATGTTTTAACTTAAGATTGCGATGATTGCATACTAATATACATGATTAACTATTTTATAGGGTTTCTAAGAGAAGTAATTGTGTAATGAGAGCAAATGAATCAAGGACGATAAATCGACGCCATAGAAGGAGTTGTGTTGCGCCCCAGACCACTTGGCGAAACACTGGCGCGAGACGCCAAGCCAAGAAGTGTTGAGGTACATTTCAGGCGCACTGGCAGCGCGCTGCCCCAAGCCCTGACCAACGTGTTGTGCAAAATTTGGTTTAATTAGGATTCCTTTCCGGACTAGAATTGGAAATACTTTTCCTAAACTCTATAAATAGGACCCTAGGGTTATTTTGTAAAGGTTCGACTTCTTTTTGGTGTGCAAGAGCAAGGATTAACACATTGTAATAGGTTTTAATTCTCAAACTCTTTCTTTAGTTGCGAATCACATGGACAATACTATTTTGAGTTTTTGAATATTATGAGTGGCTAAACGCCCTTGTTCTGGGCTGTAGCCATGGATAATTGTTGAGCCTCAATAGCTTTGAATTAATTATGAGTTATCTTTTTAAGTTACTTTTGAGTTCTTATTTTTGTATTTCTTGACTGACCATTATAGAGATAAATCTCTTGTCTACTCTTAAACTCGGGAGACGCTAAGACGGATAGACTAAGGATACAAAAAGCTTGATCTCTCATTAAAATGAGTTGATTTTGTTTAGGAGTGACGTCCGGATTAACACCTAGCTTGTTTACGAAACATGATGATATATACATGCTCGCCAATTAGGATTTCCTATCCCCGCTCAACGATGTAGTTAGACAGCTAATTGGAGTAGGCAATTAGAGGTCGGGAGGCCATGATCATAAAATCAACCTTGTAAATCAGTAACTTGATAACCTAATACGATACATGAAATCCAAAGCATGCTACAGCCCTGTAATTGTCTCTTACTTGTTTAAAACATTAAATTGAAGTCGTTCACATAGTTACTTTATTTATTAAATTTATCGTAGTAGTAATAAACAACAATCAAACTCTTTCAAAGATACTTTTGCTGAATTGTGGAATTAAGTTGGTTAATATCAATTGATTGTAAGTCCCTTTGATACGATAACTCATTTTTTAAAGAAACTATACTACTTGTGCAACCACGTACACTTGTGTGTGCATTTGGGCGAAACAAGTTTTTGGCGCCACTGTCGAGGACTTTAGAATTAATATATATTTAATTTTCTTAAGTCTACTATTCGACTGTTAAAGTGCTAACAACTTGATCTTAGCTCTTTTGTATTGCAGGCACTTGGTTCTTAAGTCTGGCTCGAAAAGGAGATCTTATTGACCCAGACGACGAACCTGAAAGATCCCTTCGACTATGAAGAAAATTGGCGTATCAAAGACGTCAACAATAATTGGGACTGGGTCTTCTGGAAAATATTGAGGGTGACCACGTGAAAAATATGAATAATGAAGGACAAAAGGTATCCACAGTTATATTGGCAAGACCAGTCAGTGATATGGCAGTCCCACTCACTGCCAACATGGCAACAAGTATACGGAAACCACTAGCTTGTGGTAGATTTGAGCTAAAGCAGAACATGGTACACCTTATTCCCTCAATGGGGCAATTCATCGGTCTTCCTCATGAGGATCCCCAAGTGCATATTAAAAACTTCCTGGAAATAAGCGATGCATACATTACGAATGAGGTATCACATGATTATGTGATATTGACTCTTTTCCCACTTTCATTATTGGGAGCAACATGTAGTGGTTAGATACAGAGCCACCAAATTCCATCACTACATGAGTGTCACGATCCAGACCGTCGTGATTGGCACCCACACTAACCGTTCGGTAGGAGAACCATTACTATAGTCCTAACTAAGACATTTAAAGTTACGGAAGCAAGTTTAAATGCAAAAAGAAAGGAAAATAGCGAGTTTCCATAAACTCTAAGAAAAGTCTAACAACCAAATGCAGAAATAATGCCTAGAACCTGGAAGCCAATGTACCAAAACTCTAACAAAGAACATAAGTCTAAAGGAAATGGGTACAACCCAATTAAACATACGAAAATCTAAAGTACTAGACTAAGTCCGAAGATATGGACTTAACAAAAAGAGAACTCATGGCAGCCCGGAAGAACTGGCTCACCCTTGAATTCGATCGTTCACTAGTCTTCTAAACGAGGTATGCCAGTAGCTGCTTGAAGGTGCCCTGTACTCAACAAAGAAAGAGCAAGTGCAGTATCATTACACAACCACAGTGTACGGTATGATCACACAGCCATCCCAATAGGTGAAACACATATAAGTCATTACAACCATAATAAACATGCATACACCGAACATATACATTATCAATTATCACTTACAAACACTGTAAAATTTCACAATCTCAAGATATATAATTATGTGAAGTCATTGGTCCTCTCATAGAACCTATACCCAAACTGTTAGTGTACCGGTACGTGTTACCCGATCCAAGTTAGTGTGTCAAACGTGACACCCGATCCCATTTATATGCCGGAATGTGGCACTCGATCCAAGTTAGTGTGTCGGAACGTAACACCCGATCCATTCAACAAGCCACAATCATAATCACAATGTACATTCTCATAATCATACAATCAAGTCATAATTCATGGCATACAATTATTCAATCATCCTCATTTATGATTAGTGTGATCAATAATGCAATGTTCACATACATACATGCATTATAATGAAGCAATAACAAATATATATCACAACAACATGAAATCACAATCATCACCTACCTCGAACAAAACTTGAATCCCCTAAGAAACTTGATTCTTCCCTTTCTAGATTCTTTCCGCTTGTTCTGGATCTACAAACAATCAATATAACGCTAGGATCAATAAACAAGACCTAATTACCTGGACTATAATCAATAATATCCACCCTAGGTCGAAACCTTGATCCCCATATTAGGGCTTTTTCCACCATAAATCCCAGATCAAAACCCTCCCTCATTGATAATTACCCAAGAAATTAAGTTCTACGGATCGAAAAATGGATTCGGGGAGTGAAAATCTTACCTTTAGCCTCAAGAATGGTGGAAACTGTCAAGAAAACACTTGGGGTCATTCCTTAGCTCTCAAGGTTGAAAAGTGCAGAATAAAACGTTTTTGGGGTTTATTTCCGACTTAAGTCGTGTCTTTCCCAGCACATCGGTCCTCACCCCACTACAATGGCCTCGCCTTGGCGAGAAAATCCCGCCTTAGAGGCTTGCACGAAAATGGTGAGAAAATTTAAGAATTTCAAACCCCTCATTTCACAATACACCTTCATCCCATGACACTAATAACATACTTATTCATGCTAAGATCAGTTTCGGGAGTTCTACTCACCCGAATTCAATTCCGTAAAGTCGTACGGGTTCCTTAACGTCTTAGCTATCTACTCATATGATCAAAATCATAATTAGATCACCCATTTGTTACCATATTTCTCTAGACCTCACTGACTCTGATTTCATCCAAATCGGGAGTAGGTTGGGAAATTTCAAGTTACTACGAAAAAGTTTTTCAGCCCAAAAATTTTCTCCGTTGGCTTTTCTATAACAACGAAAATAGGCCGTTACAATGAGATTATTTAGCGAAGAGATTTTTGAGTCGATTCTTTCCATGAGGCAAAGCTGCAAGATTGAGGAGTGAAATATTTAGCTTCAAGCAAAAAAATGGAGAAGATATGTACCAAGAATGGGATCGATTTAAGAAAATGTTAAATGCTTGTCCACATCACTACCAGGCAAATGAGGTACTCCCTCACACTTTCTTGTAAGGTCTTGATTATAATGCACAAGTACTTCTTAATAGTGCAGCAGGTGGACAAGCTTTGGCAACGACCCATGAGGAATTATTTGACCTCCTAGACAGACTCTCAGAGGGAAACCCTAACTAGAATGGGGAGGTACCAAGGACCACAACACAAAGGGCTACAAGAATTCTAGATGTGGATCAAGCTACTGCTATAAATGAAAAATTAGATGCAATGCACCATAATATAACCATGAAATTCAAGCAAATCTCACTAAATCAACAAGCATTAGTGAATGCTATACAACAATTTGTTGGTTGATGCGAGGTTTGTGGTAGTGGAGAACACGTGACTGAATACTGTGAAGCAAATCCAGACTTCGTGAACTATGTGGGTAAGGCTCAAAGAGGTGGAGGTACACAAAATTACTGTAATTCATACAACTCTAGTTGGAGGAATCATCTTAACTTCTCATGGGATGGAAAATCAAAACCAGAACCAAAATCAGGCACAAGGACCCAACCAATACCGAGCGCAAGGAAATGGGAAGCAATTTCACAATAATAGCCAAGGCGGTAATCAAAGTGCACATAAATGAGGTATGACTTATGAAGAATTGTTCCAAAAGATGATGGTATAAATCGGTAAGAAAAATACCGACAATATGCAAGTATAGATAGGCAAGATGAAAATTTGAGGAACATCCAAATGTCACAGATGAATCTGCAAAAACAATTCGCTTAACTTACGCCTACAAGGAGGTTTGCTGGGTGACACTGAACCCAACCTAAAACAATTGAATGCGGTGAGTACCAGAAGTGGTCTACAAGTAGAGGAACTAGTTCTAAAGAAGAGAGATACTGAGGTAGTAAGTGGAGAAAAGAAATAAGAAGAGGTGGTAAAGAACTTAAATGTTGAGAAAAGTGTTCCTCAAGTGAAACCACACCCTCAATTTCCATAAAAGTTTAGAAAGCAGAATGAAGATGAATGGTTCGGTAAGTTTATATCTCCTTAAACAGGTCCATATTAACCTGCCTTAGGTTGATATTTTGCAGGGAATTCCTAAGTATGCCAAGTATGTGAAGGAGATAGTGGCAAACAAGATAAGTTTAATGGAGTATGAAACAATAGCACTTACTGAGGAGTGCAGTTCTCGAATTCAGAATAGACTACCCAAGTAGCTGAAGGATCTAGGTAGGTTCACTATTCAAATTACTATTGGACAAAGTGTCCATGTCTGGGGTTTATGTGATTTGGGTGCTAGCATTAATCTCATGTCAACATCTTTATACAAGAAATTTGGGTTGGGAAGTCCAAAACCAACCACTGTCATTCTACAGCTGGCAGACATATCTATTGCGAGACTAGAAGGGGTAGTAGACGATGTATTGGTGCAAGTGGGATCGTTGGTTTTTTTGATGGACTTTGTAGTCCTAAATTTTAAGCCCGATCCAGAAGTTCCATTTATTTAGGGGAGTCTTTTCTTAGCCACGGGGAGAGCCTTGATTAATGTAGAAGCTGGGCAGTTAACCACGAGAGCTCACGATAAGGTTGAAGTGTTTGATGTCTATCACACTTTGAAAGTACCCTCTGTCTATGAAGAGTTGTTCACCATTACTGTCACGCCCCGAGACTACCCCCGAGACGCGGACACGGGACCTAGGACCACAAGTGATCCCAAGCTAACCCTGCTGGCATGATCATGAGCATACTAAAGATAAACTGAATAATAGAAACTGTGTGGAAGCTATAATCATAAATAAATCTGAAGTGATGGGGAATACCCATAT